>OX637908.1:16665314-16809814 GCA_951802745.1 Nomada flava | reverse complement strand
AACCTAACCCAAACCTAACCCAAACCTAACCCAAACCTAACCCAAACCTAACCCAAACCTAACCCAAACCTAACCCAAACCTAACCCAAACCTAACCCAAACCTAACCCAAACCTAACCCAAACCTAACCCAAACCTAACCCAAACCTAACCCAAACCTAACCCAAACCTAACCCAAACCTAACCCAAACCTAACCCAAACCTAACCCAAACCTAACCCAAACCTAACCCAAACCTAACCCAAACCTAACCCAAACCTAACCCAAACCTAACCCAAACCTAACCCAAACCTAACCCAAACCTAACCCAAACCTAACCCAAACCTAACCCAAACCTAACCCAAACCTAACCCAAACCTAACCCAAAAAGCTCAAAAAGCTCAAAAAGCTCAAAAAAGCTCAAAAAAGCTCAAAAAAGCTCCAAAAACTCAAAAAAAAGCTCAAAAAAGCTCAAAAAAGCTCCAAAAAAGCTCAAGAAAGCTCCAAAAAAGCTCAAAAAAGCTCAAAAAAGCTCAAAAAAGCTCAAAAAAGCTCAAAAAGCTCCAAAAAAAAAGCTCAAAAAAAGCTCAAAAAAGCTCAGAAAAGCTCAAAAAACTCAAAAAAAAACTCAAAAAGCTCAAAAAAAGCTCCAAAAGCTCCAAAAAAGCTCAAAAAAGCTCCAAAAGCTCTCCAAAAGAACTCAAAAAAGCTCAAAAAGCTCTCCAAAAAACTCAAAAAAGCTCAAAAAGCTCTCCAAAAAAGCTCAAAAAGCTCTCCAAAAAAACTCAAAAAAGCTCAAAAAGCTCTCCACAAAAACTCAAAAAAGCTCAAAAAGCTCTCCAAAAAAAAACAAAAAAGCTCAAAAAGCTCTCCAAAAAAACTCAAAAAAGCTCAAAAAGCTCTCCAAAAAACTCAAAAAAGCTCAAAAAGCTCTCCAAAAAAAAATCAAAAAAGGTCAAAAAGCTCTCCAAAAAAAAAAAAAAAAACCTCAAAAAGCTCTCCAAAAAAGCTCAAAAAACCGTCCAAACGGCTCCAAAAAGCTCTCCAAAGAGTTGGGTTAGGTTGAGGTTACGATGGTTTTTAGGATGGTCGGTAGGATGGTTTGGTCCCAAAAAGCTTCAAAAAGGTCCGCAAAAGCTTCCAAAAAGGTCCCAAAAAGGTCCCAAAAAGCATCCAAAAAGCTTCCAAAAAGCTTCCAAAAAGGTCCCAAAAAGCTTCCAAAAAGGTCCAAAAAGCTTCCAAAAAGCTTCCAAAAAGGTCCAAAAAGCTTCCAAAAAGCTTCCAAAAAGGTCCCAAAAAGCTTCCAAAAAGGTCCCAAAAAGCTTCCAAAAAGGTTTCAAAAAGCTGCCAAAAAGGTCCCAAAAAGCTTCCAAAAAGGTCCCAAAAAGCTTCCAAAAAGGTTTCAAAAAGCTGCCAAAAAGGTCCCAAAAAGCTTCCAAAAAGGTCCAAAAAGATTCCAAAAAGCTTCCAAAAAGGTCCCAAAAAGCTTCCAAAAAGCTTCCAAAAAGCTGCCAAAAAGGTCCCAAAAAGCTTCCAAAAAGGTCCAAAAAGCTTCCAAAAAGCTTCCAAAAAGGTCCCAAAAAGCTTCCAAAAAGGTTTCAAAAAGCTGCCAAAAAGGTCCCAAAAAGCTTCCAAAAAGCTTCCAAAAAGCTTCCAAAAAGCTTCCAAAAAGACATTTACATTTTCACAGACATTCGACATTTTACTCTATCTTTGTCTATCATAGCTTTCCGTTGCTTAGAGCGAAGCATAAAATGATCGAAAAGGACCACGGTGACATTGTATTGTTGTACAGACTACGGTCACGAGAGCTAAACGAAACAACTTTTTAACACATACACGCCGACATAATCATTTCAATACCTATTCAAACGCCTTCGATAATCTTACATATATTTTAATTATATTTCTAGGCCGCGCAGGGAAAGAAACCAAACTCTTTGTTCTTAAAATGCTTTATTGTGCGTGCTCTACGACACGACTGCCTCGCGTTAGCGTCTGGGCAACAGTCCCTTTGTCTCCATCGTTCGACTTCCAGCAAACCGGCATCGTTCAACGGTAGCCCGTCGTCACGTCGTTGGCGCGACGCATACAATGTATCGGCCGTACGGCCCGCGACTACACTCGGCCATCCTAACGATTAATCACGGCTTACGGTAAATACGATACCTAATACATATATAAAATAATACAACAATACATACGATACACTACAGCGTGCAAATCGTATTTTACTTTCTCCGCTTTCCAGAACTGATAAATTCTGAAAAATCGAATTTCTCTGATCTTGTGCTAGTTCAAGGAAGCCCTAAAGGGTGTTTCAGCACTGAATAAACCATTAAATCGTCCAATACTTGCTAAATGTGAAATGTGTCAACATGTCTGCAGCCATCTTGTTGCCTACATCGTTGTCTGGCTCAAGCTTGCCAGTTTCAGAAACACTATTCTTCTCAACGAATGCTGTTTATTCGCGTTCAAATATACCTTTAGGGCTGTCGTCAAGTCTATCCGTGTGTTCTATATCCGCGAAACTTTCATTAAGGCAATTATCGAGACAACAGTCGAAAAATTAGAAATCGGGTCTCTCTGTCGCGCATGGCGTATACGTGCATGCTTTCCGTTGTTTGCGTGAGTGCACGCACACCGGTCATGCCGCCTGGAGTCGGCCCCCTTAAGCTTAAAGCAGTGCGTCGGGGCTCTTACGCGAAGCATTTGTGCTGAAATTCACGCGAAAACGTATTGCCGAGACCGCGTGGTCGTGTCAGGTTAGAGCACCACTCGGTGCCCTAGCATTTTCAGGTTAGTTAATCCATTGGTGAGGTTACGCGACCGCGTGCTTCTTTTTCAGGTTAGCTAAAAGTAGGGTTAGGAGTGCCTCCCGACATGAGTTCCAAAGGCAAGAGTACTCTGTTATACAGGTACTCTGCAAGATATAAAATGGAGAAAATGGAATCGGATCTGCATGCCCAATAATCACAGCGCTGTAAATATTAAACTAAAGCGTAACTGTCACGGTAACAATGGGCATTGCGTAAAACTGCAGGTAGTATAATATCCAATGGGTGAGATACATTCTTGGAAGGTTATTAAATAAATCAACCAAACAGATGCAGATTATCAATGATTATCTTTATTATTATAATATTAAAGTATTACAGGAAATAGCAGTAATACCTGCAGTTCAATTTTTATATATAGCATAGGATCTGTCACAGTAACGACGGTCGTGGTCCAATCTACAATCAAACAGTCAGGTGACATGCTATGTCAAGAATAGAGAACAAATTATATGAAAAATAGACAACTCTTACCTGTCCTATTGCATGGCAGTGTACAGATGGCTAAGGGTAATAGGTAGAGAAACCGGTCAAACGGGATCTGCAATAGATAGACAGAATTAGTTAGTATAAAAGAGAGTAGCGAAAATAAGGTTAGGAAACACGACCACTGTACATTACTGTTTTCACTTTTTGCTCTTTCACGTTGTCCTGAGTGTACCTGCAGACGTAAACCAAACTGGCACGCGAACGAAACAGACGATTACACGAACGGCGAGATGTACAGGCGATGCAATTAAATTATAAATTTAATTATAATAGCACGGTGTATTTATGACGGCAGGAAATACTAAATGCGAAGCGACAGAACCACAGTGATAGGAGTGATCGCTGGGTGGCAGCAGCGGACGGACAGCTTGCATCCTATTGGTGGATGCATGTACGCAGGCATGCGCATTGACTCGGTGCGTATTGCCAGGAGCGATTCACTGAGTTAAATATAATGAAACTGAAATTCAAGTCAAGAATAGGGTAAGATTGCAGAGATTGCAATTAAATGCAATTGTAACTGAACGATAAGGATAGTATTGCATAAAATAGAAATTGCACGACAAAAGCACATTGCATTTTGTATAGTACAATCAGCTTATAGTAACGTAATATAAAATTAGCAATAAAATAGTAATCGCAATGGATAAGTAGTATAGCATAATAACAGATAAAGCAAAAATAATACAAAAACAATTAGTTTAATAGATTGGAAGTATGTAATGAGTAGTAATAACTAATAATAGTATTAGTTTTCAATTTCATATGTAGAAATAGTACAGTGCACAGGAATAATCGCATTAGATAAGTAGTATAGCATAAAAACAAACAAAAAACAGAAAAGCAAAAACTAGTGTGCGCTTAAGACCGCGCGACCGAAGTGTAAACTTCGATGGCGATTTTAATCTATTCTAATTAATATATACATGAATAACATGAATATTATTATTACGGGTCTTATTACTTGGACGAATCTGTTGGGAAACTAGATTATGAGGATGTGTGATAATATATAATGCACCGTTCAGTTTACTAAAAGTAATTTATTTTATACAGTAAATGAGGCACGTCCTTACTCGGACGAGAAACTCTAACCAATGAATATAGAAGAGAAGCGTAGAGCATTCGGACCCTATCGGTCCCTCTTAATATAAACACTTTTGTACAAGCATTGGAATTCTGTACCCCCATATATTCTCCGAACTATAAGAGATAACTATTTGTTCAATTTGTTCTTTAAGTTGTTTCTTTCCTTCCTTCTGCGAGACTAAATTCTGCTGTTGAACTTCTTGCTGCTTTCTTTTACGTTGTTCTCCCTTGCTCGCATTAGCTAATTCCCTTTTCGGTTTCAATTCCTGGTCGAATTTCCCATAATCATTTATATTTGCTGAATAATCATTTACAACAAAAGGTACGTTCAGTTTGTGGATGTCCCTGGGATCTGTGAATTATAAATCACACGTTCAATAGTTTTCATTGGACAAAGATGTTTGTTATCACGATATCGTCTAGAGCGCTCCCTTGCTAATTCTCTCTGTCGTTCCAATGCATTTTGTTCAATTTGTTCTTTTTCTTTAAGTTGTTTCTTTTCTTCCTTCTGCGAGACTAAATTCTGCTGTTGAACATCTTCTCGCTCTCTGTTACATTCTTTTAATTCATCGTCGAACTGGCAATTTTGATCCATCTTAGATTTGCAAGATTATAAAGAGCAACATTCCAAAAAAATTTACACTTCAACAAATATTTATACACTAATCACAGCACGGTGTTGCGAAATTGTCTTTTAATAATTTTAAAGTGTGGGGTTATGTACCCGCTTTTACGCGAAAGCGCTCCGCACGTGGTATAAAATGAACTGATAATAAAATAACTCAATAACTCAAAAATTAGAGAAACTTAATATAAACTAGTAATAATAATAATAATAACAACTTGTAATCAAATAAAAACACAGAAGAGAGTTGCGAAATTGTCTTTTAATCATTTTAAAGTGTGGGGTTATGTACCCGCTTTTACGCGAAAGCGCTCCGCACGTGGTATAAAATGAACTGATAATAAAATAACTCAATAACTCAAAAATTAGAGAAACTTAATATAAACTAGTAATAATAATAATAATAACTTGTAATCAAATAAAAACACAGAAGAGAGTTGCGAAATTGTCTTTTAATCATGTTAAATTGTTGGGTTATGTGCCCACTTTTACAAGAAAGCGCTTTGCACGTGGTATAAAATTAACTGTTAATAACTCTAAAATAAAATAATAAAATAACTTTAGATACTTATCGTCGATTTTCCACCAAAGCAACACAATTAAAATTAAACTGCGACGCTAAGCACTGTCTGAACTCCGCTCGGATAAACTCGGCTCTCTTGTTCTACCTCGTGCGCATGACGATCTCGTCTCCTCGAGTTTACCCGAAAGCGTCACGCGTCAGACTCATTCACTCCCCAGCAAAATTCTGTGCGTGGCGCGCCTAAAGAAGTTTACACTTCAAAAACATATTAGAGATAGATATGCAGTAATGCATCAAATAGCGAGTAGAAGATAATACAAAAACATAAAAGTAAAAAACACATTAGATTATAGACATATAACAATGTACTAAACAGAGATTAGGATAGAAAATAACTAAAGCATCGTAATAGACATGTAGTAACATATCATATAATTTACAAAATTATAATCACCAGTAATAAGTAGCGTAGCTGAAAACAGAATATATTATTGGTAGATATACAACTATCTTATACAACAAGTAGCGTAGAAGAGTAGCTTAGAATCTAAATAGCGTAAAAGATTCTGTGAGAATACATATGGAGTAGAATATAGGAGGCGCAGGTAAGGCGCGTTCGATAGAAAGCTGCAACGACTTGTGTGGCGGAAAGCGTACGCCGACTGCGCCTTGTGCCAGATGGGTTTACGCCAGCACCGATAACAGCTATACCTACAATTAACGGGATAGTCATGTTATTGAAGGAGATTGGCGAACAGGGACGTACAGACGGCGGGGTTATCCGATGCGTAGCCAACTTACATTGAAAAACTGCCCAACGCACCTACCAACGGGAACTGGATTCTAAAACGAAGAGTATTTTACGTCGACGGTTCTGATGCAGCTTAACTACAACAAAACAGAGAATTGACATGCTATGTCGAGTATCGAAAGCAAATTATACGAGTAGTAGAGAAATCTTACCTGTTATACTGCATGGTAGTGTGCAGATGGGTTAGGGAAATAGGTAGAGAAACCAGCCGACTGGACCTGCAATAATTAGATAGTATCAGATAGAATAAAAGAGAGCAGTAAAACTAAGGTTAGGAAACTTGACCACTCTGCATTGTTGTTTCCACTTTTCACTTTATCCTGAGCGTAGTAGCTGCAGACGTAAACCAAAACTGACGCACGAACGAAGCAGACGATTATACGGACGGCGAGGTGTACAGGCGATGCAATTAAATTATCAATTTAATCATAATAGCACGATGTATTTATGACGACAGGAAATATTAAATGCAAACCGACAGAACCATAGTGATAGGGGTGATCGCTGGGTGGCAGCAGCGGACGGACAGCCTGCATCCTATTGGTGGATGCATGTACGCAGGCATGCGCATTGACTCTGTCACAGCCGACTCTAGTACTAGCCGTGCTGAAGAACGTGGCAACACCGCATGTTTACCGATCGAGAGTCCTATTTTCAGTAATGGGAGTCTTGTACTTGGGTTTACAATTAACGCTTTTTTTTACACAATTCTTGATTAATTATGTATAAGTAATATATAAATATTATAACTATGGTAAGTAGAAGTGATATTAAAGTATACTAATAGTTATAAATGTGGTATATATTTTGTGGACTCTCGGACTGGTTTGGTGATGTGATACATAATATTGGAAATATTTTACAGTGGTTTTAAGAAAATATAAGTATGAAGCGAAATAGCATCATCTTTGAACTAAAACGCAACATTTGGAAATGAATGAAGTGATATATAAGTTAATAGAAACTGGAAATAGACAAAATAAATGAAACGAAATCAAAGAGGTTAAGTGAACACCGAAAGAGGATAAGTGAACACGAAAAGAGGTTAAATGAACACGGAAAGAGGTTGGATAATTAGTTACTGAAGGGAAGAGTTGTGCAGGTAATTACAAAATATTCACCACAAATGCATGTATCAGAAAATGCTAAATGATGTACATTTAATTGAATATTAATATATATTAATTTAAATAAAATGTGCTTATGCTTTTCAGATTTTAAAAAATCTGATTCCAAATTCGCAGTATTTATTATGGCTTCCACTATTGCACACATATGAGTAAATAAGGTTATTACTTCTTCTGTAGAAGTGGAAAGACCAGCTCTTCGTAAGTGATCAAAATATACATTACTTATCGTTGTACCTTTATTCTCCACTATTAATTATTTACATATATTACAATTTCATATTTTAGCGACGGAATGGGACCCATAACCAGATATATAAATCTTAACATAATCATCTACAACACACATGGATGGTATCGAAAATATCTGAAAATCCATTTACGTCAGCCGAAAGATCATGAAGATCATTAATATTCTTCCCTTATAATTAGGAACATAACAACACTGTGGCATTATTAATTAATAAATATAGTACCAAACTTGTGACAAGAACTATGTAAAACAAATTTTTCAAAAACTGTGTATGTGATATAATAAAAATAAATTTGTAAAAAATTAGTTATGATACTATGAAAATGTAATTAATGTTGGTGTTATCTATTGAATAAGTTCTGAGATTATATTTTGGAATAGACTGCAACTGCTTATACAAAAGTGTTTATATTAAGAGGGACCGATGAGGTCCGAATGGTAGACGCTTCTCTTCTAAATTCATTGGATAGAGTTTCTCCTATTGCATAAGATTGTGCCTTCCTTTTACATTATAATATAAATATTCTTTTATTAAACTGAACTGTGTATTATACTTGAGCAAACTTCCACATAATCTAGTTTTTCAATAATTAATACTAAAGTGAAATATATTGAAAGTACAATAGCTTTTATTAAATAAATATTTTATACACAAAGATTAAGACTTACATAGTTAATAAATAAAACTTCCCTACATTATTGCACTTCATTTTAAATTTTTTTAAATAGCCTTCTAATGATGACTACCGACGACGCGGCTCGTGGCGAGGGGCTGCCCACAGGGAGGAGTACTCTCCCCCCTACTGTGGAGCCTAATAGTCGACGGGCTACTCGCAAGGCTGAATGATGCAGGCCTGACAGCCCATGGCTATGCAGACGATATCGTGATCACGGTCAAGGACGAGAACCCGGCATCTCTGACAAAACCAATGCAGAGACCGCTAGGAATCGTGGAAGACTGGTGCCAGGAACAGTCTTTGTCGGTGAATCCAGACAAAACAGAAATGGTGCTCTTCACAAGGAAAAGGAAGTACTGTTTACAGGAACCCTACATCTTCGGCGTAAAGCTCAAAAGAACCAGGGAGGCACGCTACCTAGGGATAACCATGGACAGCGGGCTTACTTGGAAGAGCCACATAAAAGGACAGGCACAGAAAGCCATCAGGACTTACTGGGCCTGTAGAAGGATGTTTGGTAGATTCTGGGGGATCAAGCCCATAGTGGTAAGATGGATGTATACGGCCATCCTGAGACCCCAGATAACCTATGCCTCCGTGATCTGGTGGACAGCGATGAAGTTCAGGACGAATCGGAGGATGCTAGATCGGATACACCGAATGGCATGTCTTGGTATATCTGGTGCCTTCAGGACGACGCCGACCCTGGCACTGGGGACCCTACTGGGCCTCGACCCACTACACATCGTAGTAGAGGCAGAGGCTAGGAAGGCGGCCCTAAGGCTAAGGGGCGGAGTGTCTTGGAGGGAAGGCGGGACGGGCCACGCGAGTGTGCTGCGCAGGGGAGACATCATAATGAAGTCACCAGAAGGCGTGGGCGACCGCGGTTAGCCGGTATACCGCTTTCATACCAGATATAAAACAAGAATCCCAACAAGGGAGGAATGGATGGAAGGAAGAAGACCCTTTAATCCAGGAGGACTCGTCTGGTACACGGACGGATCCAAGACCAGCAAAGGCACGGGAGCGGGAGTGTATGGTCAAAGCCCAAAAATGGAAATGTCCATACCACTGGGAGACCACCCGACCGTATTCCAGGCCGAAGTACAAGCCATTTGGACCTGTGCCACATTAAATGTGGCAAGAGGATACAAGGGCAAACATATAAGTATATGCAGTGACAGCCAAGCGGCACTGAGAGCTATCGGCTCTTATGTGACCAAATCAAGGCAGGTACTGCAATGCATGAGAGCTCTAGAGGAATTATCCCAAGAGAACCATGTAGAATTACTGTGGGTGCCAGGACACAGCGGCATCGGCGGTAATGAGAGGGCGAACACGCTAGCCCAAAGGGGAGCGGCGGGCATAGGAGTTCCCCCCTCGCAGAACAGACCCACCGACTCCTGCAGGAGACCCCGGGGCTTAAGCACTTTAAAGCTATGGTGGGAGAACCAAGTCCTATCCGGATAGCAGAATTCTGCAGGATGGACAGGAGTGATATACGTCTGGCAGTGGGCCTGTTAACGGGACACTGGCAGACAAGAAAGCACCTGCACAGGATGAGCCTCAGCGAAGGAACGACATGCAGGTGGTGTGACAGAGAAGAGGAAACCCCTCTACATCTCGTCACAGAATGCGAGCGAGTGGTGATGGCAAGGCTCAGACACCTGGCCTCACCACTCCTAGACATACAGGAGTGCAGGAAGGTCCCAACGGGCAGGCTCATTAGTTTTGCTAAAGAAGTCGGCCTGGCAGAGAGCCACTGCACCCTGGGGTAACCGACTCCTGATAGGAGGCCCGGGCACAATGGTCCAGATGGACTGAGCGCCCGGTTAAGCCCATTAATAATAATAAATGATGACTACACATTGGTGTGTAAACATTTGAAAACTAAGCGGGAAATTGAGAGTCCGGTAGAGGGAGTCTGGAAGTCTGGGAGTCCGGTAGAGGGAGTCTGGGAGTCCGGTGGGATAGGTAAACAAATATATATATCACAACCGGACTCCCACGGTGTTGCCATTTTTACCTTCAGCACGGCTAGTACTAGAGTAGGCTGTGACGGAACGTTTCGTATTTATTCCTCCCGTAATATTATTACTTACACGTAGACCATATCGCCGTGTTGCGGTACAGAAAAATCGAAAGCTTCGAAACAATGATAAACTAAAAGCTATGCACATATGACACGGAAAGTGTACAGAGGGAATGAATACATATGTATGTTTAAATGTTATTCGCGTCGCAGAATCGATCGATCGATCGACTGTGGTGCATCTTCGTCCTCGTCTTTCTCGATTCGGCAAATCGACAATATATTATATATAGCATTCGGAAAAGCGGACGTTGGCCCGAGTATATGCAACCGTATGTCACACATTTCCAACACGTACAGCCATTTTAAATCCGCGCGTTGCCCTAGGGTCATAGCCTGAAGAATTTCCCAAAAGGATAAAGGACACTGATTTTTTCCCAACTTATCGAAAACTTATCGAAAACTTAACGAATCTTTTCCAAACCTGAAATTCGTTAGCCGTGCAATCGAAAACGCGTTCGGCTACTTCTCCCGACAAACGGCAACCAATAAGATAGCCTGTGTCATCCTTCAAATTCACCTTCAGATTGAGGTTCGTGGTATTGTTAGGCACGCGAGTTCCATTGCCCGAAGGACACTCAAGATTCATGCAAGAATCTCGGTTGTCGGGAATAATTCTCTTGCACAACGCGCTGAGAAAGAACAAGGACAGCATAAACGGGGATAGAGGGTGGAAATATACGTTGGGAATGCGATGCAGAAATAAATCAATTCTAACCATCTTATAGATAGTATCGTAGGACTTGTGCTTCCAACGTTCATGTCCATCACGCAGGCCCTTAAAATCGTGGCAAACTGAATTCTTTCGTTCGGTTTCGGCTTCTGGTTCAGCTTGTCTGAGATTTCTTGTATAGTCATTACGCTTGTAATCGTATGGGCTGCGAAATAATTTAAATAATTGTAAAAAGGGATGCGACGATCGTTGGAACGGCGCGCGGACGGTGGGCATGTGCTCTTACGATTCGGTGTGACGAAATTTTCAGACGTAATATCCTGTTCATAACATTGCACCGCGTTCCTTATGGCCGCAGTTTCCGGTATGTTGGGATTCTCGGTGACCATTGTTTTTCGAACTGAAAATGGAAGGACGACGGCAAAGTACCAATGTAATTCTTGTATCAATGTTATCTCGGATGCCACCTAGACCTAGATCTTATTACGCGTTGCGACCTTTAGATAAGACGGTCTTCTTCCTGAAGTTGTCGTATGCGACCCTAGCATCGGTGAGCAACAGTACTGTGCGTCTAGGCATCCAAAACGCTGCCCTATCAATCCATTCGTCCTCCCAGAGTACGAAAGATCCTACTTGATCCGTGGACCCGTCGACCGACTCAAAGTTGCGGAATTTCACGCTCCTCCCGTCCCGAGTCGTCACCCTACGAACGTCGCTGATCTGCGAAGCACGGATTTTACGTTGCTGCTACTTATTAGAAATGGAATTCGAACGCCGTGGTACGCAAGGTAGGTAACGTACGAATGTAACGACTAGAAGGACGTCGACGTATTGATCGCGCAGCTCATCCAGGTTCTCGAAAATGCTTTTCAGGCTTCGTAGCCCGGCTAGATTCTTCATCGGGAGCATCAGCAACGGTTCGTAGGTTGTGCGTGTTGGTGCGTCGTGAATTTGCACCAGCGCGTTGCCCTCGTTCACCGTCAACATGCACCGACTGGACACGGACGGCACGAATAATTCGTTCCTATCCTCTGGACGACGCTCCAACACTTTCGGATTAATCACCTCCACTGTAGTAGATAAGTTCAGATTTACTTTCAAGCGTTACCCTTTCTTCCAATTACATTTCAAGCTTTTATATTTTTCTATGTTTCTATTTTTCTACTTTTCTACTTCAATCGAATTGAAATCTCAATTTCACTTTCATATCTTTATGTGATACTCGACGATTTAATTATACTCAATTATACAATGGTTATACAATTACATTTCGACCCAACTACAAACCTACGCTTCCGATGCGAAAATCGGTGGATAATCTCTTAACGAATTGCGCGCTGCCCCATACGGTTACATTTATCGAATCTTCCTCGGAATCCCGTAAAGTAAAAGTCCACACTCCTCGATCGCCGTTATTAACTGAAATTAATTAGTATCGCCTCGTTAGATTTATACATAAATCGCAAACGAGCGTTCGGCTTAAAGAAAATCTTTCCGCTTTATACATTATTCAAAGCGGAAAGAAAACATTCCTACATCTCGTTCGAACGGCGTCGATCGTTTTCATATTAAAACTGTTGACAATTATACCAATTATAAGGGCATTTTGTCTACCAGGTTCCAGAGATCTCAATGGTTGTCTGTGTACGCTCGACATTATCAATGAAACTTTAATTCCATTCAAAATTATCCCTCCACGAAAGAAAATTCTTATCTGCTCGAACGAACAGGTATAACTTTTCACGCCGTTGTTGCCAACTATGCGCATACAATTTAAATTCATAGCATGTGTATAAATTATATTATATTATATGTATAGTAAATAGATATACATACAAGTACTTACGTACATATTTGCAACGTTTATTCGTCGCGACCCTCGAAATTTCTCAATACATCCGACCGTTTATCGAAAAATTTCCATAATGGATAGATATCTCGTCGACGGGGAATTCATCTAACGGCAATCCCTAACGAAGGAGGGCACGGAAGAAAAAAAGGAGACCAGATCAAAATGTTGCTAAACTTCCTCTTACGATAGGTAATATCGGACGGGGAAATTTCATCTTTGATAAGTAATAGATATCGATATTATTGCGACACTGTGAACCAGGCTTAAATTTTCCGCGCATCAATGTTGGCAATCCTGACGCCGATGACACTCGATTCCCTTTCATCGACTTTAGTGACGTCGGTTCGTTGGAAGTGAACTTTTGTTGCGAAGTTGATGATTTCAGACGTTTTCGAAATTGTTACGTGTCGGAATTGAAGAAAACGATGGCTGACAACGAACAGAAGGCGTTGCAATTGCTAGCCGAGGCCGAGAAGAAGCTAACATCCTCGAAAGGTTTCTTCGGCTCTCTGTTCGGGTACGTTTACCACATCGATTTACTTGAACTCGTCCGTCACTGAATTCGCTACCTAGGTTGCATTATTTATTCCCTTCGATCCTTCAACCCTTAAACGGATCGTTAATATCTACGATACTGTGCCGTTTCTTTCTTTTCTTTTCTTTTCTTTTATTATTTCTCGATTCTCACTGTACGCATCGATACGTTACTTCATCCTTTATGTTTTCTTACCGTCGAATATTTCTTTATACGTTTCATTTCGTTTCCCCTTAGAGGAACGTCGAAAGTAGAGGAGGCCGTAGAATGTTATCAACGCGCGGCCAACATGTTCAAGATGGCAAAGAACTGGAGTTCGGCCGGCGGTGCATTCTACGAAGCTGCAGAATTGCACGCCAAAGCTGGCAGTCGCCACGACGCGGCTACCAATTTCGTGGACGCCTCCAATTGTTACAAGAAATCTAATATAAACGGTATTACAACCGTTTATAGCTTTCCCCACCTATTGTACGTCGAGATAGAAAGCGTGTAATCTAATTCCTCCTATCCGTTTCGTAGAGGCTATCAGTTGCCTGCTAAAAGCAATCGAGATTTACACCGATATGGGACGGTTCACAATGGCAGCTAAGCATCATCAAAGCATAGCCGAAATGTACGAAAGCGAGGCCGTCGATCTCGAGAGAGCAGTTCATCATTACGAGCAAGCAGCCGATTATTTTCGCGGAGAGGAGAGCAATTCCTCGGCCAACAAGTGTCTCCTGAAAATTGCCCAGTACGCGGCGCAACTGGAGAATTACGATAAGGCGATTCAAATTTACGAGCAGGCAAGTGATATCGTAGAAGGGTAAGAGGAGATTGAGGAGACTTGCCCAAATATAACAACCGTACACCTAGGATCTTCGTTCCGCAGGTCGCTTCCGCATCTTTAGAGAGTTCCCTATTGAAGTACAGCGCGAAAGAATACTTTTTCCGAGCTGCGTTGTGTCATTTGTGCGTCGATGTTTTGAACGCGCAACACGCTATCGAACGTTATCAAGAGCAATACCCTGGATTCCAGGATTCTAGGGAGTGCAAATTGATAAAGGTACAGCGCGCGAACGCACACACTTGGAGTATATATTATCGCGGTAGGACAAGAAGGCATATATCACTTTTATATTTACAGACATTAATCGAGCATCTCGAGGAACAACACCTGGAAGGTTTTACAGAAGCTGTAAAGGAATACGATTCAATTTCACGATTGGATCAATGGTATACAACAGTATTGTTACGTATCAAAAAGCAGGTTAACGATAATCCAGATCTACGCTGATCGGTTGTCCGCCCTTCTTCGCGCGATTTCCCGTCGATGATATTATTAATCCAACTCTACGTGTATTCTTTTTTAAGCCGTACCCTGCTTTCAACGGTGGAACTTGTAAAGTAGTTTCGTTTTTATATCCAAATATATTTTTCATAACATCCGCTCGCTCTCTTGGCAACTATTATAATACGTCGATTCGCTTTAGTCACGACACACTCATAAATCGTTGTCGCCATACGGAACAATCGAAGAGCGGAACAAGAAAAAGTAATAAGAATATTCTACGAACACTACTAGTTTCTGACTACTTGTACGTACACAAATATCTGGCAAAACAAAAAAGGAAAGAAAAAGAGAGCCATAGCTTGCGTAAATTAACGTACGCGCTTTCCATGCGCTTAATCATTCGTGTAGTTTTTACTAGGACATTTGTGTAACAAAAGGGTAGATGGCCCGTTAGGATCCTTATACTACCAGAGCATCGAAATAACGAACGCGGTGTTCGCGTTACCGTTCTTCCGAAAGGAATATACTTTGCGTCAATGGGAAACATTGTTTTCTGCAGAATTTTATGCGAAAAATTTTATCCTTTTATTTACTTGCCTTTGTTTCCGTCGATTTTCACCGAATAAAAAGGGAGGAAAATTATAGTTGTAATTTATACAATTAGGAAACGGACGAGAAATGCATTTAAGCGCAAGGTACGACTCACGCGATGTCATTGCCACATTTTCTTTTTCGTCAACCTCTACTTCTCTACGATTTAATAATAGTTGTATATTTGTACTTAGGAATGGATTCGAGGCATCAGTTATTTATAATATATTCGTTCGAGAGGTACACACGTATAGAAATATTCCATTGTTAAATAGAGATACAAAGAACACCTAACCCAATCGCATAAGTATAACGAAACGAATGATTTTTTCTTGGAAGAAGATTCGAAGCCATAAACGCGTTCGTAACATCCGAAATATGTAATCTTCCATTTCGTCTTCGCATACATACATACATACATAAATTAATAGAAGGTTAATTTAGCAATCGAATTGTGGCACCGACTAAATTGATGTTTCGTTGCGATTGTATCCTACTCCATCGTACCGTATACTTTCTCGAGATCTCGATTGCGACAGGCGCATTTAACGCATTAACGGAGTACAACGATGCGTCGTCAGAGAGACTAACAGCATCGAGAGTACGGTATAAGGGTAGATAACGGACACGAGTGGCAAGATTATCACGCTTCTAAAGGTTCGAGCCGTAACGAGTAAGAAAGTACGGCAATATCACACATTAGAGAGAATACGTAGAAACGAAAGGCATTTTCGAAGGCGGCCTGCACGATATCTAATAAAACATTCGAACATTGTACGCGCCGTTCGTATTTTAGCGCGTCGGCGAGACGGACAATATAATAAGGCCGCTCTACCTGACACTATTTCACCGAGCTAATCGTTTAAAGTTTAAAGCATGCGTAGCTTTTTCCCCGATGTAAAAGTTAAATACACCGTATACATCAGTAGGTAAATCGGATTGCAATTTCTCTTGTATCGAATTGCACATAGTTGACTGCATACTACGATAGATTTACTTTGTAAATAAAGACAATTGGATACGTATCTACAGATGGTTCGTAGTTGTTTCTTCTCAAGTTTCTAAGTTACCAATATATTTTTGTTGGAAAAACAGGCCTCTTTGAATTACTCGTCACTCGTCACACCAATCGAACGAAAGATTGTCCAGAATGTTCAGGAGCACCCGATGATACGTAATACATATGTATACAGTATAATAGAGTAGACCAATCATTCAATGTATTTTTCCTCTCTCGAGTTTCGCGAGGCTCTAGAGTTATTCTTACCCAACAATGGCACTCGGGTAAATAATAGTTGTACAAATAATCACTACTCATGAACAGTGTTTTTTAAATCAGGATTAGTTTTATTTCCTCGTCTGTTCGATATTTGGTATCGCGCGTTAGGTCACCGACGAGATACACGAATAGACGAATCATACAATGTATTCTCTCGGCCCGTATTCCCGGGGAGACCGAATGTGCCATCAGCCATTGTCGGCCGACACGACGTTTAGTCCCATTTATTTCCTTTCAAAACCTCCAACCAAAAATCGATCATAGGACATCCGATAGCTGAATGGCGACAGGCCAGCAGTCATCGTTGGTCGCCCAGATTGTCTACTCTCAAAACACTCTCCGACCACACGCAGGACCGAGGACACGCAGGCATAAAACTGAATTAAATTGATCAATTATATTTGGTGGTAACGATCTTGTATTGCATGCACTTTATACGAAACATAATATTAAGAATATATAACAATTATTTTTGGTAGTTTAAAGTATTCGACAATTACATCTACGTACGGGAACAATAATACTTTCATTGTCGCTAAACACAATATCACGTTCAGAACAGTCTGATGCTGTATCCATGTACAATTCACTCAACCTTTTATTATTGCACTCTAACATTTTTAACGTTATTTTTTATACCTTATACAACTTTACTTAATTTCAGTTATAGGAGCTATAACTTTTTTTTTTTTTATTAATTTTAACTGAACTTATTTAATAAATCTTATTAAACAATTATGTTTTATAACAGCATAAAAGGTATCCAATCAATTGTAAATAACTCTATTTCAATACTGATTAATAAGAAAAGAAAAATAAATAAGATCGAGGACACGCGTTGTTAAGCAAAAGTGGGCGATCTCTCCGATGGGTCATGCAGCGACTTACTTCAAAGCGGGGAGATCTCACGATACGGTTGGCCAAGTGTTAAGGGGGTAGACACGGCACGTGACCTCTCCGATTTGGATGGTCGGTATTACAGCAGCTTTTTCCTGCACAGAAATGGTAATACCGACAGGCGAGAGGGAGCTGCTTGTTATTTCGATATTCTAATCTGAATGTGGAAAGAAATTGTGAGCTGTTGCGTTGCACTTGAAAGAATTTAAACGGAAAGTCTGCTGGTAGTGCAAGCGTAGAAACTTCATTGTACATTTGATTTACGTGAAATGTGGTTATGCTACAATATGTTTCGTTGCAGTAAGGGAATTATAAGTGAGAAGAAAAAGTAGATGAGCTTCTATATGTTAGAATATTCGAGGTACTGGAACGGCCGAGACGGGCCATGTGCATTTTGCCGATGCACGCTATCTTTGTCTAGCGCAGCTTTCTTTTGGGGAAAACCCTAAAATGGTCAAAAAGGGCCATGGTGACGTAGGCGTCCTCACGACCGACGCTTTTGCCAAGGAAAGGCATTCTTGTATAGACTACGGTCGAGAGAGCACAGTTTTAATAAACAGAACACCTTTTAACATATACACGCCTACAAAATCATTGTAATAAGTAATACCTAATCGAGACAGAGACTACCCCTCTCCGTTCGATTATCTTACAATACACATTCCGGTTGCTATCGAAAACAATAATAAAGAGGAATAAAATTATTAATACCATGATAAGTAAAAATTGTCCAGACCATATCGTGTTTGGTGATACTTTATACGGGAGCTTGTAACGAAAATGTTGGTAAAAGTTCATTCAAAACGGACCAAAAATGCAGAAGTTTTATTCTTAAATTTTGATCGAGTTAGCATTGTCTCGCGTACAAGGGTATCTAATCTTGCCTCTTTCCTATGACGCTGCCTCGAGCTTCGGCTGCCACAACATTGAAGGTGACCTGACGCTCGAGAATCGTGTCCTGCACACGTTACTGTTCGCAGCGAGGTACAATAGTGGAGACATGGAATCGAAATTTTACTTTCAAATTTATAATCTCACTACTAATTACCTTATTCTCAACAACTAATATACACATTCCGGTTGCTATCGGAAACAATAATAAAGAGGAATAAAATTATTAATACCATGATAAGTAAAAATTGTCCAGACCATATCGTGTTTGGTGATACTTTATACGGGAACTTGTAACGAACATGTTGGTAAAAGTTCATTCAAAACGGACCAAAAATGCAGAAGTTTTATTCTTAAATTTTGATCGAGTTAGCATTGTCCCACGTACAAGGGTATCTAATCTTGCCTCTTTCCTATGACGCTGCCTCGAGCTTCGGCTGCCACAACATTGAAGGTGACCTGACGCTCGAGAATCGTGTCCTGCACACGTTACTGTTCGCAGCGAGGTACAATAGTGGAGACAGGGAATCGAAATTTTACTTTCAAATTTATAATCTCACTACTAATTACCTTATTCTCAACAACTAATATACACATTCCGGTTGCTATCGGAAACAATAATAAAGAGGAATAAAATTATTAATACCATGATAAGTAAAAATTGTCCAGACCATATCGTGTTTGGTGATACTTTATACGGGAGCTTGTAACGAACATGTTGGTAAAAGTTCATTCAAAACGGACCAAAAATGCAGAAGTTTTATTCTTAAATTTTGATCGAGTTAGCATTGTCTCCCGTACAAGGGTATCTAATCTTGCCTCTTTCCTATGACGCTGCCTCGAGCTTCGGCTGCCACAACATTGAAGGTGACCTGACGCTCGAGAATCGTGTCCTGCACACGTTACTGTTCGCAGCGAGGTACAATAGTGGAGACATGGAATCGAAATTTTACTTTCAAATTTATAATCTCACTACTAATTACCTTATTCTCAACAACTAATATACACATTCCGGTTGCTATCGGAAACAATAATAAAGAGGAATAAAATTATTAATACCATGATAAGTAAAAATTGTCCAAACCATATCGTGTTTGGTGTTATTTTATACGGGGGCTTGTAACGAAACATGTTGGTAAAATTTCATTCAAAACGGACCAAAAATGAAGAAGTTTTATTCTTAAATTTTGATCGAGTTAGCATTGTCTCCCGTACAAGGGAATCTAATCTTGCCTCTTTCCTATGACGCTGCCTCGAGCTTCGGCTGCCACAACATTGAAGGTGACCTGACGCTCGAGAATCGTGTCCTGCACACGTTACTGTTCGCAGCGAGGTACAATAGTGGAGACATGGAATCGAAATTTTACTTTCAAATTTATAATCTCACTACTAATTACCTTATTCTCAACAACTAATATACACATTCCGATTGCTATCGGAAACAATAATAAAGAGGAATAAAATTATTAATACCATGATAAGTAAAAATTGTCCAGACCATATCGTGTTTGGTGATACTTTATACGGGAGCTTGTAACGAACATGTTGGTAAAAGTTCATTCAAAACGGACCAAAAATGCAGAAGTTTTATTCTTAAATTTTGATCGAGTTAGCATTCTCTCACGTACAAGGGTATCTAATCTTGCCTCTTTCCTATGACGCTGCCTCGAGCTTCGGCTGCCACAACATTGAAGGTGACCTGACGCTCGAGAATCGTGTCCTGCACACGTTACTGTTCGCAGCGAGGTACAATAGTGGAGACATGGAATCGAAATTTTACTTTCAAATTTATAATCTCACTACTAATTACCTTATTCTCAACAACTAATATACACATTCCGGTTGCTATCGGAAACAATAATAAAGAGGAATAAAATTATTAATACCATGATAAGTAAAAATTGTCCAAACCATATCGTGTTTGGTGTTATTTTATACGGGGGCTTGTAACGAAACATGTTGGTAAAATTTCATTCAAAACGGACCAAAAATGCAGAAGTTTTATTCTTAAATTTTGATCGAGTTAGCATTGTCTCACGTACAAGGGTATCTAATCTTGCCTCTTTCCTATGACGCTGCCTCGAGCTTCGGCTGCCACAACATTGAAGGTGACCTGACGCTCGAGAATCGTGTCCTGCACACGTTACTGTTCGCAGCGAGGTACAATAGTGGAGACATGGAATCGAAATTTTACTTTCAAATTTATAATCTCACTACTAATTACCTTATTCTCAACAACTAATATACACATTCCGGTTGCTATCGGAAACAATAATAAAGAGGAATAAAATTATTAATACCATGATAAGTAAAAATTGTCCAAACCATATCGTGTTTGGTGTTATTTTATACGGGGGCTTGTAACGAAACATGTTGGTAAAATTTCATTCAAAACGGACCAAAAATGCAGAAGTTTTATTCTTAAATTTTGATCGAGTTAGCATTGTCTCACGTACAAGGGTATCTAATCTTGCCTCTTTCCTATGACGCTGCCTCGAGCTTCGGCTGCCACAACATTGAAGGTGACCTGACGCTCGAGAATCGTGTCCTGCACACGTTACTGTTCGCAGCGAGGTACAATAGTGGAGACAGGGAATCGAAATTTTACTTTCAAATTTATAATCTCACTACTAATTACCTTATTCTCAACAACTAATATACACATTCCGGTTGCTATCGGAAACAATAATAAAGAGGAATAAAATTATTAATACCATGATAAGTAAAAATTGTCCAGACCATATCGTGTTTGGTGATACTTTATACGGGAACTTGTAACGAACATGTTGGTAAAAGTTCATTCAAAACGGACCAAAAATGCAGAAGTTTTATTCTTAAATTTTGATCGAGTTAGCATTGTCCCACGTACAAGGGTATCTAATCTTGCCTCTTTCCTATGACGCTGCCTCGAGCTTCGGCTGCCACAACATTGAAGGTGACCTGACGCTCGAGAATCGTGTCCTGCACACGTTACTGTTCGCAGCGAGGTACAATAGTGGAGACAGGGAATCGAAATTTTACTTTCAAATTTATAATCTCACTACTAATTACCTTATTCTCAACAACTAATATACACATTCCGGTTGCTATCGGAAACAATAATAAAGAGGAATAAAATTATTAATACCATGATAAGTAAAAATTGTCCAGACCATATCGTGTTTGGTGATACTTTATACGGGAACTTGTAACGAACATGTTGGTAAAAGTTCATTCAAAACGGACCAAAAATGCAGAAGTTTTATTCTTAAATTTTGATAGAGTTAGCATTGTCCCACGTACAAGGGTATCTAATCTTGCCTCTTTCCTATGACGCTGCCTCGAGCTTCGGCTGCCACAACATTGAAGGTGACCTGACGCTCGAGAATCGTGTCCTGCACACGTTACTGTTCGCAGCGAGGTACAATAGTGGAGACAGGGAATCGAAATTTTACTTTCAAATTTATAATCTCACTACTAATTACCTTATTCTCAACAACTAATATACACATTCCGGTTGCTATCGGAAACAATAATAAAGAGGAATAAAATTATTAATACCATGATAAGTAAAAATTGTCCAGACCATATCGTGTTTGGTGATACTTTATACGGGAGCTTGTAACGAACATGTTGGTAAAAGTTCATTCAAAACGGACCAAAAATGCAGAAGTTTTATTCTTAAATTTTGATCGAGTTAGCATTGTCTCACGTACAAGGGTATCTAATCTTGCCTCTTTCCTATGACGCTGCCTCGAGCTTCGGCTGCCACAACATTGAAGGTGACCTGACGCTCGAGAATCGTGTCCTGCACACGTTACTGTTCGCAGCGAGGTACAATAGTGGAGACAGGGAATCGAAATTTTACTTTCAAATTTATAATCTCACTACTAATTACCTTATTCTCAACAACTAATATACACATTCCGGTTGCTATCGGAAACAATAATAAAGAGGAATAAAATTATTAATACCATGATAAGTAAAAATTGTCCAGACCATATCGTGTTTGGTGATACTTTATACGGGAGCTTGTAACGAACATGTTGGTAAAAGTTCATTCAAAACGGACCAAAAATGCAGAAGTTTTATTCTTAAATTTTGATCGAGTTAGCATTCTCTCACGTACAAGGGTATCTAATCTTGCCTCTTTCCTATGACGCTGCCTCGAGCTTCGGCTGCCACAACATTGAAGGTGACCTGACGCTCGAGAATCGTGTCCTGCACACGTTACTGTTCGCAGCGAGGTACAATAGTGGAGACATGGAATCGAAATTTTACTTTCAAATTTATAATCTCACTACTAATTACCTTATTCTCAACAACTAATATACACATTCCGGTTGCTATCGGAAACAATAATAAAGAGGAATAAAATTATTAATACCATGATAAGTAAAAATTGTCCAAACCATATCGTGTTTGGTGTTATTTTATACGGGGGCTTGTAACGAAACATGTTGGTAAAATTTCATTCAAAACGGACCAAAAATGCAGAAGTTTTATTCTTAAATTTTGATCGAGTTAGCATTGTCTCACGTACAAGGGTATCTAATCTTGCCTCTTTCCTATGACGCTGCCTCGAGCTTCGGCTGCCACAACATTGAAGGTGACCTGACGCTCGAGAATCGTGTCCTGCACACGTTACTGTTCGCAGCGAGGTACAATAGTGGAGACAGGGAATCGAAATTTTACTTTAAAATTTATAATCTCACTACTAATTACCTTATTCTCAACAACTAATATACACATTCCGGTTGCTATCGGAAACAATAATAAAGAGGAATAAAATTATTAATACCATGATAAGTAAAAATTGTCCAGACCATATCGTGTTTGGTGATACTTTATACGGGAGCTTGTAACGAACATGTTGGTAAAAGTTCATTCAAAACGGACCAAAAATGCAGAAGTTTTATTCTTAAATTTTGATCGAGTTAGCATTCTTTCACGTACAAGGGTATCTAATCTTGCCTCTTTCCTATGACGCTGCCTCGAGCTTCGGCTGCCACAACATTGAAGGTGACCTGACGCTCGAGAATCGTGTCCTGCACACGTTACTGTTCGCAGCGAGGTACAATAGTGGAGACAGGGAATCGAAATTTTACTTTCAAATTTATAATCTCACTACTAATTACCTTATTCTCAACAACTAATATACACATTCCGGTTGCTATCGGAAACAATAATAAAGAGGAATAAAATTATTAATACCATGATAAGTAAAAATTGTCCAGACCATATCGTGTTTGGTGATACTTTATACGGGAGCTTGTAACGAACATGTTGGTAAAAGTTCATTCAAAACGGACCAAAAATGCAGAAGTTTTATTCTTAAATTTTGATCGAGTTAGCATTCTCTCACGTACAAGGGTATCTAATCTTGCCTCTTTCCTATGACGCTGCCTCGAGCTTCGGCTGCCACAACATTGAAGGTGACCTGACGCTCGAGAATCGTGTCCTGCACACGTTACTGTTCGCAGCGAGGTACAATAGTGGAGACATGGAATCGAAATTTTACTTTCAAATTTATAATCTCACTACTAATTACCTTATTCTCAACAACTAATATACACATTCCGGTTGCTATCGGAAACAATAATAAAGAGGAATAAAATTATTAATACCATGATAAGTAAAAATTGTCCAAACCATATCGTGTTTGGTGTTATTTTATACGGGGGCTTGTAACGAAACATGTTGGTAAAATTTCATTCAAAACGGACCAAAAATGCAGAAGTTTTATTCTTAAATTTTGATCGAGTTAGCATTGTCTCACGTACAAGGGTATCTAATCTTGCCTCTTTCCTATGACGCTGCCTCGAGCTTCGGCTGCCACAACATTGAAGGTGACCTGACGCTCGAGAATCGTGTCCTGCACATGTTACTGTTCGCAGCGAGGTACAATAGTGGAGACATGGAATCGAAATTTTACTTTCAAATTTATAATCTCACTACTAATTACCTTATTCTCAACAACTAATATACACATTCCGGTTGCTATCGGAAACAATAATAAAGAGGAATAAAATTATTAATACCATGATAAGTAAAAATTGTCCAGACCATATCGTGTTTGGTGATACTTTATACGGGAGCTTGTAACGAACATGTTGGTAAAATTTCATTCAAAACGGACCAAAAATGCAGAAGTTTTATTCTTAAATTTTGATCGAGTTAGCATTGTCTCACGTACAAGGGTATCTAATCTTGCCTCTTTCCTATGACGCTGCCTCGAGCTTCGGCTGCCACAACATTGAAGGTGACCTGACGCTCGAGAATCGTGTCCTGCACACGTTACTGTTCGCAGCGAGGTACAATAGTGGAGACAGGGAATCGAAATTTTACTTTCAAATTTATAATCTCACTACTAATTACCTTATTCTCAACAACTAATATACACATTCCGGTTGCTATCGGAAACAATAATAAAGAGGAATAAAATTATTAATACCATGATAAGTAAAAATTGTCCAAACCATATCGTGTTTGGTGTTATTTTATACGGGGGCTTGTAACGAAACATGTTGGTAAAATTTCATTCAAAACGGACCAAAAATGCAGAAGTTTTATTCTTAAATTTTGATCGAGTTAGCATTGTCTCACGTACAAGGGTATCTAATCTTGCCTCTTTCCTATGACGCTGCCTCGAGCTTCGGCTGCCACAACATTGAAGGTGACCTGACGCTCGAGAATCGTGTCCTGCACACGTTACTGTTCGCAGCGAGGTACAATAGTGGAGACAGGGAATCGAAATTTTACTTTAAAATTTATAATCTCACTACTAATTACCTTATTCTCAACAACTAATATACACATTCCGGTTGCTATCGGAAACAATAATAAAGAGGAATAAAATTATTAATACCATGATAAGTAAAAATTGTCCAGACCATATCGTGTTTGGTGATACTTTATACGGGAGCTTGTAACGAACATGTTGGTAAAATTTCATTCAAAACGGACCAAAAATGCAGAAGTTTTATTCTTAAATTTTGATCGAGTTAGCATTGTCTCACGTACAAGGGTATCTAATCTTGCCTCTTTCCTATGACGCTGCCTCGAGCTTCGGCTGCCACAACATTGAAGGTGACCTGACGCTCGAGAATCGTGTCCTGCACACGTTACTGTTCGCAGCGAGGTACAATAGTGGAGACGGAATCGAAATTTTACTTTCAAATTTATAATCTCACTACTAATTACCTTATTCTCAACAACTAATATACACATTCCGGTTGCTATCGGAAACAATAATAAAGAGGAATAAAATTATTAATACCATGATAAGTAAAAATTGTCCAAACCATATCGTGTTTGGTGTTATTTTATACGGGGGCTTGTAACGAAACATGTTGGTAAAATTTCATTCAAAACGGACCAAAAATGCAGAAGTTTTATTCTTAAATTTTGATCGAGTTAGCATTGTCTCACGTACAAGGGTATCTAATCTTGCCTCTTTCCTATGACGCTGCCTCGAGCTTCGGCTGCCACAACATTGAAGGTGACCTGACGCTCGAGAATCGTGTCCTGCACACGTTACTGTTCGCAGCGAGGTACAATAGTGGAGACAGGGAATCGAAATTTTACTTTAAAATTTATAATCTCACTACTAATTACCTTATTCTCAACAACTAATATACACATTCCGGTTGCTATCGGAAACAATAATAAAGAGGAATAAAATTATTAATACCATGATAAGTAAAAATTGTCCAAACCATATCGTGTTTGGTGTTATTTTATACGGGGGCTTGTAACGAAACATGTTGGTAAAATTTCATTCAAAACGGACCAAAAATGCAGAAGTTTTATTCTTAAATTTTGATCGAGTTAGCATTGTCTCACGTACAAGGGTATCTAATCTTGCCTCTTTCCTATGACGCTGCCTCGAGCTTCGGCTGCCACAACATTGAAGGTGACCTGACGCTCGAGAATCGTGTCCTGCACACGTTACTGTTCGCAGCGAGGTACAATAGTGGAGACAGGGAATCGAAATTTTACTTTAAAATTTATAATCTCACTACTAATTACCTTATTCTCAACAACTAATATACACATTCCGGTTGCTATCGGAAACAATAATAAAGAGGAATAAAATTATTAATACCATGATAAGTAAAAATTGTCCAGACCATATCGTGTTTGGTGATACTTTATACGGGGGCTTGTAACGAAACATGTTGGTAAAATTTCATTCAAAACGGACCAAAAATGCAGAAGTTTTATTCTTAAATTTTGATCGAGTTAGCATTGTCTCACGTACAAGGGTATCTAATCTTGCCTCTTTCCTATGACGCTGCCTCGAGCTTCGGCTGCCACAACATTGAAGGTGACCTGACGCTCGAGAATCGTGTCCTGCACACGTTACTGTTCGCAGCGAGGTACAATAGTGGAGACAGGGAATCGAAATTTTACTTTCAAATTTATAATCTCACTACTAATTACCTTATTCTCAACAACTAATATACACATTCCGGTTGCTATCGGAAACAATAATAAAGAGGAATAAAATTATTAATACCATGATAAGTAAAAATTGTCCAGACCATATCGTGTTTGGTGATACTTTATACGGGAGCTTGTAACGAACATGTTGGTAAAAGTTCATTCAAAACGGACCAAAAATGCAGAAGTTTTATTCTTAAATTTTGATCGAGTTAGCATTGTCTCACGTACAAGGGTATCTAATCTTGCCTCTTTCCTATGACGCTGCCTCGAGCTTCGGCTGCCACAACATTGAAGGTGACCTGACGCTCGAGAATCGTGTCCTGCACACGTTACTGTTCGCAGCGAGGTACAATAGTGGAGACAGGGAATCGAAATTTTACTTTAAAATTTATAATCTCACTACTAATTACCTTATTCTCAACAACTAATATACACATTCCGGTTGCTATCGGAAACAATAATAAAGAGGAATAAAATTATTAATACCATGATAAGTAAAAATTGTCCAGACCATATCGTGTTTGGTGATACTTTATACGGGAGCTTGTAACGAACATGTTGGTAAAAGTTCATTCAAAACGGACCAAAAATGCAGAAGTTTTATTCTTAAATTTTGATCGAGTTAGCATTCTTTCACGTACAAGGGTATCTAATCTTGCCTCTTTCCTATGACGCTGCCTCGAGCTTCGGCTGCCACAACATTGAAGGTGACCTGACGCTCGAGAATCGTGTCCTGCACACGTTACTGTTCGCAGCGAGGTACAATAGTGGAGACAGGGAATCGAAATTTTACTTTCAAATTTATAATCTCACTACTAATTACCTTATTCTCAACAACTAATATACACATTCCGGTTGCTATCGGAAACAATAATAAAGAGGAATAAAATTATTAATACCATGATAAGTAAAAATTGTCCAGACCATATCGTGTTTGGTGATACTTTATACGGGAGCTTGTAACGAACATGTTGGTAAAAGTTCATTCAAAACGGACCAAAAATGCAGAAGTTTTATTCTTAAATTTTGATCGAGTTAGCATTGTCTCACGTACAAGGGTATCTAATCTTGCCTCTTTCCTATGACGCTGCCTCGAGCTTCGGCTGCCACAACATTGAAGGTGACCTGACGCTCGAGAATCGTGTCCTGCACACGTTACTGTTCGCAGCGAGGTACAATAGTGGAGACAGGGAATCGAAATTTTACTTTAAAATTTATAATCTCACTACTAATTACCTTATTCTCAACAACTAATATACACATTCCGGTTGCTATCGGAAACAATAATAAAGAGGAATAAAATTATTAATACCATGATAAGTAAAAATTGTCCAGACCATATCGTGTTTGGTGATACTTTATACGGGAGCTTGTAACGAACATGTTGGTAAAAGTTCATTCAAAACGGACCAAAAATGCAGAAGTTTTATTCTTAAATTTTGATCGAGTTAGCATTCTCTCACGTACAAGGGTATCTAATCTTGCCTCTTTCCTATGACGCTGCCTCGAGCTTCGGCTGCCACAACATTGAAGGTGACCTGACGCTCGAGAATCGTGTCCTGCACACGTTACTGTTCGCAGCGAGGTACAATAGTGGAGACATGGAATCGAAATTTTACTTTCAAATTTATAATCTCACTACTAATTACCTTATTCTCAACAACTAATATACACATTCCGGTTGCTATCGGAAACAATAATAAAGAGGAATAAAATTATTAATACCATGATAAGTAAAAATTGTCCAAACCATATCGTGTTTGGTGTTATTTTATACGGGGGCTTGTAACGAAACATGTTGGTAAAATTTCATTCAAAACGGACCAAAAATGCAGAAGTTTTATTCTTAAATTTTGATCGAGTTAGCATTGTCTCACGTACAAGGGTATCTAATCTTGCCTCTTTCCTATGACGCTGCCTCGAGCTTCGGCTGCCACAACATTGAAGGTGACCTGACGCTCGAGAATCGTGTCCTGCACACGTTACTGTTCGCAGCGAGGTACAATAGTGGAGACAGGGAATCGAAATTTTACTTTAAAATTTATAATCTCACTACTAATTACCTTATTCTCAACAACTAATATACACATTCCGGTTGCTATCGGAAACAATAATAAAGAGGAATAAAATTATTAATACCATGATAAGTAAAAATTGTCCAGACCATATCGTGTTTGGTGATACTTTATACGGGAGCTTGTAACGAACATGTTGGTAAAAGTTCATTCAAAACGGACCAAAAATGCAGAAGTTTTATTCTTAAATTTTGATCGAGTTAGCATTCTTTCACGTACAAGGGTATCTAATCTTGCCTCTTTCCTATGACGCTGCCTCGAGCTTCGGCTGCCACAACATTGAAGGTGACCTGACGCTCGAGAATCGTGTCCTGCACACGTTACTGTTCGCAGCGAGGTACAATAGTGGAGACAGGGAATCGAAATTTTACTTTCAAATTTATAATCTCACTACTAATTACCTTATTCTCAACAACTAATATACACATTCCGGTTGCTATCGGAAACAATAATAAAGAGGAATAAAATTATTAATACCATGATAAGTAAAAATTGTCCAGACCATATCGTGTTTGGTGATACTTTATACGGGAGCTTGTAACGAACATGTTGGTAAAAGTTCATTCAAAACGGACCAAAAATGCAGAAGTTTTATTCTTAAATTTTGATCGAGTTAGCATTCTTTCACGTACAAGGGTATCTAATCTTGCCTCTTTCCTATGACGCTGCCTCGAGCTTCGGCTGCCACAACATTGAAGGTGACCTGACGCTCGAGAATCGTGTCCTGCACACGTTACTGTTCGCAGCGAGGTACAATAGTGGAGACAGGGAATCGAAATTTTACTTTCAAATTTATAATCTCACTACTAATTACCTTATTCTCAACAACTAATATACACATTCCGGTTGCTATCGGAAACAATAATAAAGAGGAATAAAATTATTAATACCATGATAAGTAAAAATTGTCCAGACCATATCGTGTTTGGTGATACTTTATACGGGAGCTTGTAACGAACATGTTGGTAAAAGTTCATTCAAAACGGACCAAAAATGCAGAAGTTTTATTCTTAAATTTTGATCGAGTTAGCATTCTCTCACGTACAAGGGTATCTAATCTTGCCTCTTTCCTATGACGCTGCCTCGAGCTTCGGCTGCCACAACATTGAAGGTGACCTGACGCTCGAGAATCGTGTCCTGCACACGTTACTGTTCGCAGCGAGGTACAATAGTGGAGACATGGAATCGAAATTTTACTTTCAAATTTATAATCTCACTACTAATTACCTTATTCTCAACAACTAATATACACATTCCGGTTGCTATCGGAAACAATAATAAAGAGGAATAAAATTATTAATACCATGATAAGTAAAAATTGTCCAAACCATATCGTGTTTGGTGTTATTTTATACGGGGGCTTGTAACGAAACATGTTGGTAAAATTTCATTCAAAACGGACCAAAAATGCAGAAGTTTTATTCTTAAATTTTGATCGAGTTAGCATTGTCTCACGTACAAGGGTATCTAATCTTGCCTCTTTCCTATGACGCTGCCTCGAGCTTCGGCTGCCACAACATTGAAGGTGACCTGACGCTCGAGAATCGTGTCCTGCACACGTTACTGTTCGCAGCGAGGTACAATAGTGGAGACAGGGAATCGAAATTTTACTTTCAAATTTATAATCTCACTACTAATTACCTTATTCTCAACAACTAATATACACATTCCGGTTGCTATCGGAAACAATAATAAAGAGGAATAAAATTATTAATACCATGATAAGTAAAAATTGTCCAGACCATATCGTGTTTGGTGATACTTTATACGGGAGCTTGTAACGAACATGTTGGTAAAAGTTCATTCAAAACGGACCAAAAATGCAGAAGTTTTATTCTTAAATTTTGATCGAGTTAGCATTCTCTCACGTACAAGGGTATCTAATCTTGCCTCTTTCCTATGACGCTGCCTCGAGCTTCGGCTGCCACAACATTGAAGGTGACCTGACGCTCGAGAATCGTGTCCTGCACACGTTACTGTTCGCAGCGAGGTACAATAGTGGAGACATGGAATCGAAATTTTACTTTCAAATTTATAATCTCACTACTAATTACCTTATTCTCAACAACTAATATACACATTCCGGTTGCTATCGGAAACAATAATAAAGAGGAATAAAATTATTAATACCATGATAAGTAAAAATTGTCCAAACCATATCGTGTTTGGTGTTATTTTATACGGGGGCTTGTAACGAAACATGTTGGTAAAATTTCATTCAAAACGGACCAAAAATGCAGAAGTTTTATTCTTAAATTTTGATCGAGTTAGCATTGTCTCACGTACAAGGGTATCTAATCTTGCCTCTTTCCTATGACGCTGCCTCGAGCTTCGGCTGCCACAACATTGAAGGTGACCTGACGCTCGAGAATCGTGTCCTGCACACGTTACTGTTCGCAGCGAGGTACAATAGTGGAGACAGGGAATCGAAATTTTACTTTAAAATTTATAATCTCACTACTAATTACCTTATTCTCAACAACTAATATACACATTCCGGTTGCTATCGGAAACAATAATAAAGAGGAATAAAATTATTAATACCATGATAAGTAAAAATTGTCCAGACCATATCGTGTTTGGTGATACTTTATACGGGAGCTTGTAACGAACATGTTGGTAAAAGTTCATTCAAAACGGACCAAAAATGCAGAAGTTTTATTCTTAAATTTTGATCGAGTTAGCATTCTTTCACGTACAAGGGTATCTAATCTTGCCTCTTTCCTATGACGCTGCCTCGAGCTTCGGCTGCCACAACATTGAAGGTGACCTGACGCTCGAGAATCGTGTCCTGCACACGTTACTGTTCGCAGCGAGGTACAATAGTGGAGACAGGGAATCGAAATTTTACTTTCAAATTTATAATCTCACTACTAATTACCTTATTCTCAACAACTAATATACACATTCCGGTTGCTATCGGAAACAATAATAAAGAGGAATAAAATTATTAATACCATGATAAGTAAAAATTGTCCAGACCATATCGTGTTTGGTGATACTTTATACGGGAGCTTGTAACGAACATGTTGGTAAAAGTTCATTCAAAACGGACCAAAAATGCAGAAGTTTTATTCTTAAATTTTGATCGAGTTAGCATTCTCTCACGTACAAGGGTATCTAATCTTGCCTCTTTCCTATGACGCTGCCTCGAGCTTCGGCTGCCACAACATTGAAGGTGACCTGACGCTCGAGAATCGTGTCCTGCACACGTTACTGTTCGCAGCGAGGTACAATAGTGGAGACATGGAATCGAAATTTTACTTTCAAATTTATAATCTCACTACTAATTACCTTATTCTCAACAACTAATATACACATTCCGGTTGCTATCGGAAACAATAATAAAGAGGAATAAAATTATTAATACCATGATAAGTAAAAATTGTCCAGACCATATCGTGTTTGGTGATACTTTATACGGGAGCTTGTAACGAACATGTTGGTAAAAGTTCATTCAAAACGGACCAAAAATGCAGAAGTTTTATTCTTAAATTTTGATCGAGTTAGCATTCTTTCACGTACAAGGGTATCTAATCTTGCCTCTTTCCTATGACGCTGCCTCGAGCTTCGGCTGCCACAACATTGAAGGTGACCTGACGCTCGAGAATCGTGTCCTGCACACGTTACTGTTCGCAGCGAGGTACAATAGTGGAGACATGGAATCGAAATTTTACTTTCAAATTTATAATCTCACTACTAATTACCTTATTCTCAACAACTAATATACACATTCCGGTTGCTATCGGAAACAATAATAAAGAGGAATAAAATTATTAATACCATGATAAGTAAAAATTGTCCAAACCATATCGTGTTTGGTGTTATTTTATACGGGGGCTTGTAACGAAACATGTTGGTAAAATTTCATTCAAAACGGACCAAAAATGCAGAAGTTTTATTCTTAAATTTTGATCGAGTTAGCATTGTCTCACGTACAAGGGTATCTAATCTTGCCTCTTTCCTATGACGCTGCCTCGAGCTTCGGCTGCCACAACATTGAAGGTGACCTGACGCTCGAGAATCGTGTCCTGCACACGTTACTGTTCGCAGCGAGGTACAATAGTGGAGACAGGGAATCGAAATTTTACTTTCAAATTTATAATCTCACTACTAATTACCTTATTCTCAACAACTAATATACACATTCCGGTTGCTATCGGAAACAATAATAAAGAGGAATAAAATTATTAATACCATGATAAGTAAAAATTGTCCAGACCATATCGTGTTTGGTGATACTTTATACGGGAGCTTGTAACGAACATGTTGGTAAAAGTTCATTCAAAACGGACCAAAAATGCAGAAGTTTTATTCTTAAATTTTGATCGAGTTAGCATTCTCTCACGTACAAGGGTATCTAATCTTGCCTCTTTCCTATGACGCTGCCTCGAGCTTCGGCTGCCACAACATTGAAGGTGACCTGACGCTCGAGAATCGTGTCCTGCACACGTTACTGTTCGCAGCGAGGTACAATAGTGGAGACATGGAATCGAAATTTTACTTTCAAATTTATAATCTCACTACTAATTACCTTATTCTCAACAACTAATATACACATTCCGGTTGCTATCGGAAACAATAATAAAGAGGAATAAAATTATTAATACCATGATAAGTAAAAATTGTCCAAACCATATCGTGTTTGGTGTTATTTTATACGGGGGCTTGTAACGAAACATGTTGGTAAAATTTCATTCAAAACGGACCAAAAATGCAGAAGTTTTATTCTTAAATTTTGATCGAGTTAGCATTGTCTCACGTACAAGGGTATCTAATCTTGCCTCTTTCCTATGACGCTGCCTCGAGCTTCGGCTGCCACAACATTGAAGGTGACCTGACGCTCGAGAATCGTGTCCTGCACACGTTACTGTTCGCAGCGAGGTACAATAGTGGAGACAGGGAATCGAAATTTTACTTTAAAATTTATAATCTCACTACTAATTACCTTATTCTCAACAACTAATATACACATTCCGGTTGCTATCGGAAACAATAATAAAGAGGAATAAAATTATTAATACCATGATAAGTAAAAATTGTCCAGACCATATCGTGTTTGGTGATACTTTATACGGGAGCTTGTAACGAACATGTTGGTAAAAGTTCATTCAAAACGGACCAAAAATGCAGAAGTTTTATTCTTAAATTTTGATCGAGTTAGCATTCTTTCACGTACAAGGGTATCTAATCTTGCCTCTTTCCTATGACGCTGCCTCGAGCTTCGGCTGCCACAACATTGAAGGTGACCTGACGCTCGAGAATCGTGTCCTGCACACGTTACTGTTCGCAGCGAGGTACAATAGTGGAGACAGGGAATCGAAATTTTACTTTAAAATTTATAATCTCACTACTAATTACCTTATTCTCAACAACTAATATACACATTCCGGTTGCTATCGGAAACAATAATAAAGAGGAATAAAATTATTAATACCATGATAAGTAAAAATTGTCCAGACCATATCGTGTTTGGTGATACTTTATACGGGAGCTTGTAACGAACATGTTGGTAAAAGTTCATTCAAAACGGACCAAAAATGCAGAAGTTTTATTCTTAAATTTTGATCGAGTTAGCATTCTTTCACGTACAAGGGTATCTAATCTTGCCTCTTTCCTATGACGCTGCCTCGAGCTTCGGCTGCCACAACATTGAAGGTGACCTGACGCTCGAGAATCGTGTCCTGCACACGTTACTGTTCGCAGCGAGGTACAATAGTGGAGACAGGGAATCGAAATTTTACTTTCAAATTTATAATCTCACTACTAATTACCTTATTCTCAACAACTAATATACACATTCCGGTTGCTATCGGAAACAATAATAAAGAGGAATAAAATTATTAATACCATGATAAGTAAAAATTGTCCAGACCATATCGTGTTTGGTGATACTTTATACGGGAGCTTGTAACGAACATGTTGGTAAAAGTTCATTCAAAACGGACCAAAAATGCAGAAGTTTTATTCTTAAATTTTGATCGAGTTAGCATTCTCTCACGTACAAGGGTATCTAATCTTGCCTCTTTCCTATGACGCTGCCTCGAGCTTCGGCTGCCACAACATTGAAGGTGACCTGACGCTCGAGAATCGTGTCCTGCACACGTTACTGTTCGCAGCGAGGTACAATAGTGGAGACATGGAATCGAAATTTTACTTTCAAATTTATAATCTCACTACTAATTACCTTATTCTCAACAACTAATATACACATTCCGGTTGCTATCGGAAACAATAATAAAGAGGAATAAAATTATTAATACCATGATAAGTAAAAATTGTCCAAACCATATCGTGTTTGGTGTTATTTTATACGGGGGCTTGTAACGAAACATGTTGGTAAAATTTCATTCAAAACGGACCAAAAATGCAGAAGTTTTATTCTTAAATTTTGATCGAGTTAGCATTGTCTCACGTACAAGGGTATCTAATCTTGCCTCTTTCCTATGACGCTGCCTCGAGCTTCGGCTGCCACAACATTGAAGGTGACCTGACGCTCGAGAATCGTGTCCTGCACACGTTACTGTTCGCAGCGAGGTACAATAGTGGAGACAGGGAATCGAAATTTTACTTTCAAATTTATAATCTCACTACTAATTACCTTATTCTCAACAACTAATATACACATTCCGGTTGCTATCGGAAACAATAATAAAGAGGAATAAAATTATTAATACCATGATAAGTAAAAATTGTCCAGACCATATCGTGTTTGGTGATACTTTATACGGGAGCTTGTAACGAACATGTTGGTAAAAGTTCATTCAAAACGGACCAAAAATGCAGAAGTTTTATTCTTAAATTTTGATCGAGTTAGCATTCTCTCACGTACAAGGGTATCTAATCTTGCCTCTTTCCTATGACGCTGCCTCGAGCTTCGGCTGCCACAACATTGAAGGTGACCTGACGCTCGAGAATCGTGTCCTGCACACGTTACTGTTCGCAGCGAGGTACAATAGTGGAGACATGGAATCGAAATTTTACTTTCAAATTTATAATCTCACTACTAATTACCTTATTCTCAACAACTAATATACACATTCCGGTTGCTATCGGAAACAATAATAAAGAGGAATAAAATTATTAATACCATGATAAGTAAAAATTGTCCAAACCATATCGTGTTTGGTGTTATTTTATACGGGGGCTTGTAACGAAACATGTTGGTAAAATTTCATTCAAAACGGACCAAAAATGCAGAAGTTTTATTCTTAAATTTTGATCGAGTTAGCATTGTCTCACGTACAAGGGTATCTAATCTTGCCTCTTTCCTATGACGCTGCCTCGAGCTTCGGCTGCCACAACATTGAAGGTGACCTGACGCTCGAGAATCGTGTCCTGCACACGTTACTGTTCGCAGCGAGGTACAATAGTGGAGACAGGGAATCGAAATTTTACTTTCAAATTTATAATCTCACTACTAATTACCTTATTCTCAACAACTAATATACACATTCCGGTTGCTATCGGAAACAATAATAAAGAGGAATAAAATTATTAATACCATGATAAGTAAAAATTGTCCAGACCATATCGTGTTTGGTGATACTTTATACGGGAGCTTGTAACGAACATGTTGGTAAAAGTTCATTCAAAACGGACCAAAAATGCAGAAGTTTTATTCTTAAATTTTGATCGAGTTAGCATTCTCTCACGTACAAGGGTATCTAATCTTGCCTCTTTCCTATGACGCTGCCTCGAGCTTCGGCTGCCACAACATTGAAGGTGACCTGACGCTCGAGAATCGTGTCCTGCACACGTTACTGTTCGCAGCGAGGTACAATAGTGGAGACATGGAATCGAAATTTTACTTTCAAATTTATAATCTCACTACTAATTACCTTATTCTCAACAACTAATATACACATTCCGGTTGCTATCGGAAACAATAATAAAGAGGAATAAAATTATTAATACCATGATAAGTAAAAATTGTCCAAACCATATCGTGTTTGGTGTTATTTTATACGGGGGCTTGTAACGAAACATGTTGGTAAAATTTCATTCAAAACGGACCAAAAATGCAGAAGTTTTATTCTTAAATTTTGATCGAGTTAGCATTGTCTCACGTACAAGGGTATCTAATCTTGCCTCTTTCCTATGACGCTGCCTCGAGCTTCGGCTGCCACAACATTGAAGGTGACCTGACGCTCGAGAATCGTGTCCTGCACACGTTACTGTTCGCAGCGAGGTACAATAGTGGAGACAGGGAATCGAAATTTTACTTTAAAATTTATAATCTCACTACTAATTACCTTATTCTCAACAACTAATATACACATTCCGGTTGCTATCGGAAACAATAATAAAGAGGAATAAAATTATTAATACCATGATAAGTAAAAATTGTCCAGACCATATCGTGTTTGGTGATACTTTATACGGGAGCTTGTAACGAACATGTTGGTAAAAGTTCATTCAAAACGGACCAAAAATGCAGAAGTTTTATTCTTAAATTTTGATCGAGTTAGCATTCTTTCACGTACAAGGGTATCTAATCTTGCCTCTTTCCTATGACGCTGCCTCGAGCTTCGGCTGCCACAACATTGAAGGTGACCTGACGCTCGAGAATCGTGTCCTGCACACGTTACTGTTCGCAGCGAGGTACAATAGTGGAGACAGGGAATCGAAATTTTACTTTAAAATTTATAATCTCACTACTAATTACCTTATTCTCAACAACTAATATACACATTCCGGTTGCTATCGGAAACAATAATAAAGAGGAATAAAATTATTAATACCATGATAAGTAAAAATTGTCCAGACCATATCGTGTTTGGTGATACTTTATACGGGAGCTTGTAACGAACATGTTGGTAAAAGTTCATTCAAAACGGACCAAAAATGCAGAAGTTTTATTCTTAAATTTTGATCGAGTTAGCATTCTTTCACGTACAAGGGTATCTAATCTTGCCTCTTTCCTATGACGCTGCCTCGAGCTTCGGCTGCCACAACATTGAAGGTGACCTGACGCTCGAGAATCGTGTCCTGCACACGTTACTGTTCGCAGCGAGGTACAATAGTGGAGACAGGGAATCGAAATTTTACTTTCAAATTTATAATCTCACTACTAATTACCTTATTCTCAACAACTAATATACACATTCCGGTTGCTATCGGAAACAATAATAAAGAGGAATAAAATTATTAATACCATGATAAGTAAAAATTGTCCAGACCATATCGTGTTTGGTGATACTTTATACGGGAGCTTGTAACGAACATGTTGGTAAAAGTTCATTCAAAACGGACCAAAAATGCAGAAGTTTTATTCTTAAATTTTGATCGAGTTAGCATTCTCTCACGTACAAGGGTATCTAATCTTGCCTCTTTCCTATGACGCTGCCTCGAGCTTCGGCTGCCACAACATTGAAGGTGACCTGACGCTCGAGAATCGTGTCCTGCACACGTTACTGTTCGCAGCGAGGTACAATAGTGGAGACAGGGAATCGAAATTTTACTTTCAAATTTATAATCTCACTACTAATTACCTTATTCTCAACAACTAATATACACATTCCGGTTGCTATCGGAAACAATAATAAAGAGGAATAAAATTATTAATACCATGATAAGTAAAAATTGTCCAGACCATATCGTGTTTGGTGATACTTTATACGGGAGCTTGTAACGAACATGTTGGTAAAAGTTCATTCAAAACGGACCAAAAATGCAGAAGTTTTATTCTTAAATTTTGATCGAGTTAGCATTCTCTCACGTACAAGGGTATCTAATCTTGCCTCTTTCCTATGACGCTGCCTCGAGCTTCGGCTGCCACAACATTGAAGGTGACCTGACGCTCGAGAATCGTGTCCTGCACACGTTACTGTTCGCAGCGAGGTACAATAGTGGAGACATGGAATCGAAATTTTACTTTCAAATTTATAATCTCACTACTAATTACCTTATTCTCAACAACTAATATACACATTCCGGTTGCTATCGGAAACAATAATAAAGAGGAATAAAATTATTAATACCATGATAAGTAAAAATTGTCCAAACCATATCGTGTTTGGTGTTATTTTATACGGGGGCTTGTAACGAAACATGTTGGTAAAATTTCATTCAAAACGGACCAAAAATGCAGAAGTTTTATTCTTAAATTTTGATCGAGTTAGCATTGTCTCACGTACAAGGGTATCTAATCTTGCCTCTTTCCTATGACGCTGCCTCGAGCTTCGGCTGCCACAACATTGAAGGTGACCTGACGCTCGAGAATCGTGTCCTGCACACGTTACTGTTCGCAGCGAGGTACAATAGTGGAGACAGGGAATCGAAATTTTACTTTCAAATTTATAATCTCACTACTAATTACCTTATTCTCAACAACTAATATACACATTCCGGTTGCTATCGGAAACAATAATAAAGAGGAATAAAATTATTAATACCATGATAAGTAAAAATTGTCCAGACCATATCGTGTTTGGTGATACTTTATACGGGAGCTTGTAACGAACATGTTGGTAAAAGTTCATTCAAAACGGACCAAAAATGCAGAAGTTTTATTCTTAAATTTTGATCGAGTTAGCATTGTCTCACGTACAAGGGTATCTAATCTTGCCTCTTTCCTATGACGCTGCCTCGAGCTTCGGCTGCCACAACATTGAAGGTGACCTGACGCTCGAGAATCGTGTCCTGCACACGTTACTGTTCGCAGCGAGGTACAATAGTGGAGACATGGAATCGAAATTTTACTTTCAAATTTATAATCTCACTACTAATTACCTTATTCTCAACAACTAATATACACATTCCGGTTGCTATCGGAAACAATAATAAAGAGGAATGAAATTATTAATACCACGATAGGTAAAAATTGTCCAAACCATATCGTGTTTGGTATTATTTTAATCGGGAGGGAAATCGGTTTATTTTAATTAGGTTACTGTATAACTTCAAAGGGTGTCAAACCAAGTGAAGATAATGTTCAAGCTGTATATGAATATCCGATACCAAGAAATTATAGAGAATTGCAAAGCTTCTTAGGACTAGTGTCGTATTTCCGAAAATTTATAAAGAATTTTGCAGTGAGAGCAAAGCCGTTATACGATTTATTAAAGTCTAAAATTGCCTTTCAATGGGATAACGAAATGTTAAAATGTTTTGAAGGTTTGAAAGAATCTTTGATGTCTGAACCAGTATTAGCCATTTATTCTCGAGTCGCAGAGACCGAATTGCATTGCGATGCAAGCACGCATGGATTTGGATCGGTATTATTGTGGGATGCAAGAATGCGTGGAAATGATATGAAAGGGTTTTGTATGGATCGTGTGACGAGAAGTATCGAATGAGCCGCGAGGTGTGAATGAAGAGTGTTAGTGGAAACGTCGAATGTGGATCGAGTGAATGTTTATATCTTCGAAGGAGCGAACGGTTTCGGGGAATGCATGTGGAGTCTTGAGTGCATGGTGACCCGTAGTCGAATTGTGACACGTGGCAAGGATGTGTGTGTCGGTGTGTGCCTTAATGAGTGAGAGCGAATGAAGGATAGAATGAGATGAAAGCTAAGAGTGAACGAATATACAATATATATTTGTCCCTCTCAGCCTGCTTTTATTCTGATGGTAGATGGTAGAGGTCTTCTTAGAGTCTAAGAAGACCTCTACCATCTCCTTTTCTTGCTTTTCCCTCACCTCTAGCCCTTTTATTACTATATTATTTCTTTTCTTCTTCTTTTCACTTCTCTCCATTTCTCCTTTTATATATTGTATGTCTTCTTTCCATTTGTCTCCTAATTGCTCCTCTTCCTTCCTCTCTATCCTACTTATTCTCTCTTCCATTTCATCGACCTTATTCCTCCATTCTTTCCTTTCCTCTTCCCATTCCTCCTGTTTTGCTCTCAAGACCTTTTCCATCTCTCTTTTTACTTTTTCATGGAACCCTTCCTCCATCTTCTTTATATCTGCTCTCATCCCTCTCATTTCCTCTTGTAAACATATAAATATCTGCTTCACGTCCAGTCCCTCCAACCCTCCACCGACGCTTGCCATCCTACCTCTCCGCTCCTGCTCCTCCTCATCCTCTTCTGGTCCTCTCCGTCACACCACATATCCCTCCAGGCTTCCCCCCACTCCTGCTTGGACAGCTCTCGTCCTAACCCCTCCACCTCTCTCCGACTCCGCTGCTGCCGTCAACGTCCGTCTCCCTGTCGGTAAGTTTACCGCCCGACCTGTTTTACCTACCACTTCCTGCCCATAACCTCCTTTCTTCTCGCGATTGCCTGTTTCTCCCTTCCCTACCATCTTCCTATCTTTTTTCTATTTTTCTCCTTCCCTTTGTATCACTCCTTCCCTTACTCTCCTCTGCTCTTGAACCACTTCGCCTTTCTTCTACTAAGCGCTTTTCTCCCCTCTACCTAACCTCTTTTTCCTACCACGTAATTTCCCTTCACTCCTATTTCTTGTCCTCCTTTTCTTCTATATCTCCCCACTTTTCCACTCTTCCTTGCGCTCGTCTTCCCTTCGTTTTGCACTTTCCCTGTATCCCTTATTTCTCTTCACCCTACTTCCAACACAACCTCAATCCTCCCTCTAATATAGTATTTCGGATATATTAAAAAAGATAGGAAAAATAATTCACTGCACCCATCATTTTTAACTCGCAACACTAATAACGAACGAGTCATGGTAGTCGCATCCAAGACTACGATTGCAGCAATCACCTTATGCAGCTTTAGTAGCTGCCTTTCGTGACTCAGGAACCACGTCGCAACGCTACTTAAAAATCGCGACCATTTATCATCGCAACACTATAATAAAATCTAAGAAAAATATTCGCGATAGAAAGATATCGCAGCACTGCTAATTAAGCTAATTAAAGTAATTAAAACCTGTGTAGGAAAGGAACGCGAAAATTATTGTCGCAACGCTAAAAGTAAGTACGTATCGCAAGTACAATTTAATACAAAAGCAACTCAAATTCAAGCCGCAATCTGTATTAATTCGCAACTCTAATTCAAACCACGATATATTTAATCGCACCTGTAAAAAAATGCCGCGATCTGGGTCTATCCGTAAGTTGCAATCGCGGTGTGATTTTATTCGCAACTCTAATGCAAACCGTATTCAATCGTACGCGACGCTAATAAAAATCGCGATTTGCCCAATGCGACGACGGTGGGCCAGGCAATACTGCCGGCCAAACAATAAACTACAACTACGGCATACAAAAGCGAGCATAGTGAGAAAATAGTAAGAAAGAATGACTCTCCATCCGAAGGATGCAGAGCCATTGATAGTTGCCCTCTTGAGCGACAGTTTGTCGGGCCTCTTCGGCTTTTAGCCTCTTCTTTTCTTCGGGCGCAATGCTCGCTGAAACTTAGTCTAGGCTCGAGGCTCTATTCGCAAACAAACCAAACTAAATAAAAGGCTAAATCGCGTAGCTAAACGGAACACACGTGGACGAATCACGACCAAATAAAATCGTAAAATTTGCGATTACAGAAAATCGTAAAGATTGCGATTAAAATTGTAATCGTTCATCGCCTACACGTGCAGCCTCGAGCATAACGTGACACGTTCGTTTCGAGACCAAATCGCGATCGCGACCGCGAAAAATTCGAAAAATTCGAAAAATCGATAGGCAAAGCCAGAGGCGAACGCATTCTCGTTCGCGCCACAGTTTCGCCGTCGACTTTTCAAATCAGATTTCCTGAAACAGGTTGAACACGCGAAATATTGCCTATCCGATCAGAGACTGTGTCAACCTGCCCGGCCCTACCTACTTATATCTATCAGGCACACCAGAAGGTATACTACCTATCCTACCTAGACCTATATTTAAAAAATGGCAAAGCATTCACACAAACACACATCATTCAACGTTTCTCAATCAAACACTCGGGCGCATAAACCTACACTAGAGAGACGTCCCGGGACGCCTCCGACACCCGAGCTTGGCATACAATCATTCACACTCTAAGGGTACGTACCAGTTCCTGAAATCGGCTGACAAAGGCTAGCGACCATTGCGTAAATTTGCGCAATCGTATATGCTTATGCATTACTTTCGTATGAAATATTGATTGCTCAAATATGTATATTGTACATTTTCTTTCTACTATGTACGCTTGGTTCGTATAGTACTCTATTCGTTGCCATATTTTCATAATTCGTTACGGCATTCAATGTGTATTTGCAATTGTAAAACATATTGCTATTTATGAAATCATAGTATTATAATTTGTTATGAAATTCCCGAGCCGACGCAATTCCACGGCCTAACCACACACACACATAATGTGGAAAATGCGTCGTGCACGGTACGCTAGCAAATGTCAGCCGCCAAACATTGTTATAAATTTATAAACTATATGATCATCGTGCCCATTGCCTTTCACTCACCCAAGTAGCACCTGGGCACGTGAGTGAGTTCCTGACAATGAACACGGAAGGGGTTAAACCTGAAAATCCTGATCTAAAAAGATGATTAGTATACTAATAGTATATTTTATTTGCAAACTCTCCAAAAATGACTCGACTTTGTACTTTATGAAATATCAATAAGAACTCGAAAATGGCTAATAAATAATGTATTTATTAAGGGAAATGACTGTCATTGAAACTGAATTTACTAGAATAAGTAATGCAATTAAATATTTACTTGAAAAATTGACAAGCTATTAAATAAACCTCGGGTGATTCCTTAATCGAAGCAACGTGTTCAAGATAGCTACTCCGATTTGAAAATCTACCCGTATACAAAGTGCCTTCTTGTACATAATGTGTAATAAATTTCATTCGAAATGGACTCGACTATAGCATATGAAAATTAATATTAAATGCTATCATTGGCTATGCATATTCAATGCTGATTTCAATAAACGTATCGTTATATTTATTTACTTTAATACATGATTGTTATAATCATGTAGCACTTGCAGTAACGAAGTCGGGGGGCATCCGACTTCTGCACTGCTGAACAGTGAAAACAAATTTCAACTGATTATAAATGCAATTAGAAATTTAATATGCAATGTCCTCAATATATGTACATTTGTGCAATGTATTTGTTACTGTCATCATATTCTTTTATGGAAATAGAGGAACCTAGAGGAACCTACAGGATCAGTACTTCTTCGATCAAATATTCATTCGAGTAAGAAATATTTCTATGGTCCTTAATCTTTTTATATTAAAAAACGCGGAGTACAAGAAGGCAGATCTAACCTCGTATAAGAAATAATACACATGAAAATAACGTCACAACTAACGGGTATAAAAATTATTCCCGTAGTCACTATGCTCGCGAAACTACTAAAAAATACAACCAGTCACCCGTGCCGCTTCGGACCAATCGTCCTACGGCATGATTGGGGACCGGAGGAACCAAAACACATGCGACTCACCAACTCGTTGATTGCAAAAGGAGAGCAAGTACTCGTGGAAGACATTTGGAACATCACCGGGGCAGCCCAATTGGACTCAATCGTCAGGAAGTATGCAAACTGTAACTAAACAGCAAAGCAAAAAACATTAAAATCTACCGCTAAATCTACAGAATTTAACTCTTCATAGAAAACTGAGATTTGTTTTAAAAATACTTACATTTCTCGCTTCATCAGTGTCGCATAAAACATCCCCCTCAGTGATGCACTGACTCTGCTTCCGATAGCGAATATAAGACAAGAATAAAAATAAAAGACTATGTACGCGACCGCAAATTATATCGGCGAACAAATTAAGATGCTACTTTCGCGATTGAAATAATTAAAGAGGAGCACCGGTGCTCTGATAATAGTATTAATATCTAGTACGTGACAAACACTGGCTCTACAATCGCGTGTAGCTAAAGTGTGAACGAAAATTTAAGCAGAGCCACTTGCTCTGAAAAAGCTAGAAAACTTCGAAGCAAGTACTGACTCTACCGACCGCATTGCGCGCGATCACAAAATATTCTGAAAGGAAACATGTTCATCCTATCGAGTGTTCGTTATCAGTGATATATATGAAAAATAAATATGCACGAAAAATATGTAAATATGCATTAAAAATATCAAAATATGCATTACAAATATGAAAGTATGCACGAAAAATATGCAAGTGTGCATTAAAAATATGCAACTATACAAGAAAAATATACAAGATTAAAAATACATTTTGCGATTATTGTGACATACCACAATAAAGGCATGTACAAGGAAAATAACATGTGCAATAAGTTATTGCATATGCTTCAATATAAAACATGAAAACATATGCATTAACCAAAAAGTGCAAAATAAAAAACCCTATTCCAATTGCAATTATTTAATTGTAATTGGTATAGAAAATCGAATTGTTTTTATAATATTTGAACTGTGGTTGTTTCATCTTAGTATCAGTCATACATCATATAAAACCAATATGAAAATATAAATAAGTTGCTCACATACACAGGTGTTGGCTGCATTGAATTATTAGCCATCATTGTAGCTATTGGCTTACTTTCGTCCATATAATCAACGCGCTCCATACTCCTGTATCAAAGAATAACAAGGAAATTAAACAAGTGCACGAAAGTAATGAAAATTTTGATATTCTAAAGCAATAATTCAACTCGAATGCAATATTATGTGACGTGGTAATTAGAATCCTATTACATAAACAGCAGCGGTAATAGAGTGGAAATAATTATGGTATAGCTATTATGAACGCACCTCACTGTGATGTCTTCCATATGTTTTGTCAGCTCGGAGTCAAGTAGTAGAATGACATCCTTCGCCATCGTCCTTTGCCGTTCGGTTGTGTTCGGTACCCAACTAAAGCCAAACACTATTTTTCTTTACGATCGCTCGCGTTTCCTAGAAATATTTCAACGCATACGTTACTTGATAAGTGTCTTTTTTTGTTTCGCGATAAATAGTCGATATTTTCCAGGAAAAACAAGCTTCCCGACCACAGCCAGAAACAGCAATGAAATACTCGGAAATAATTGCTTGCATTATGTTACTACTTGTTTACAACGCGACTGTATATGATACCAGTATTATACGTGGTATGAATTATAATTTAATACAGATATATTGCTACAATTCTACTTATTTCAACAAGAAATTTGAAGAACGCTTACCTCTCAGCGTGAAGTTGATTTAACAATATGGCGCCGCGTCACTCTGCTCCTGCGCATTCCCGTTTGAAAGTGTCGCGTTCGCGCCATTTCTGATTCAAAGCTAGCGAAAGAGACGCCATGGAACAGAATCTAACTGAAATCAGAGATAAATGTATTAAGAATCACCAATATCATGGTAATATTGCTAAAAACTGCAGAATATATTGCAAGATAATGGTATTCAGAAGTGAAATACGTATACGCATACGTCAAAGATAATACGTATATGCATACTGGAGTCGATTAGAAAATGCACGCCGCGCGGTGTGATTCCGTTCACTGCGCAATATTTACTTAATTTCTTGCAAAATATTCATTAATATTAAGAAAGAAAGCACAGAAAACTTGAAAGACAGGGAAACGAAAACAATGTATATCATTTTCTGTCTTCAAGAATATATTAGACTATGCGACATACCGTAATTCGACGGGCACTCCGAACACGTCTAATCGCTACGAGATCCCTTGGTCGAAAGAAGGAGAGCTTTGAAATAGATTGCGCTGATTGGCTGGTAGCTGATTGGGCGATGGGGCTGATGTTCTTTCCTTACGGCGGGTGTTTTTGAATATCATATCGAACCGAATATTTTTTATTGCAAGTGTTACAGTATGGATATTAGTCGAATAGTAGGATGCAAATATATTTATTAGTAATAACAAACGCATCTGTGTAATCAAATGTTTGTAATGTTTGTTGCACTATAGAATAAGTAAACTATTTCCGTCCAATTAATATTTGTTTTTCTTTAACTTTATTTAAATTACAATTCCTACCGTTGCGAGCGTTCAGAGATAGTTTTCTAGCATCTTTTCACACAGACGAGATATAAGAGATCATTTCACTGACGAGATATAGGAATTCATATATCTCGTCACAGCCGACTCTATTACTAGCCGTGCTGAAGAACGTGGGTTTACAATTAACGTTTTTTTTTATAGAAAATTATGTTAAAGTACACAATTCTTGATTAATTATGTATAAGTAATATATAAATACTATAACTATGGTAAGTAGAAGTGATATTAAAGTATACTAATAGCACAGCCTACTCTAGTACTAGCCGTGCTGAAGGCAAAAATGGCAACACCGCGGGAGTCCGGTTGTGATATATATATTTGTTTACCTATCCCACCGGACTCCCAGACTCCCTCTACCGGACTCCCAGACTTCCAGACTCCCTCTACCGGACTCTCAATTTCCCGCTTAGTTTTCAAATGTTTACACACCAATGTGTAGTCATCATTAGCAGGCCATTTAAAAAAATTTAAAAGGAAGTGCAATAATGTAGGGAAGTTTTATTTATTAACTATGTAAGTCTTAATCTTTTTGTATAAAATATTTATTTAATAAAAGCTATTGTGCTTTCAATATATTTCACTTTAGTATTAATTATTGAAAAACTAGATTATGTGGAAGTTTGATCATGTATAATACACAGTTCAGTTTAATAAAAGAATATTTATATTATAATGTAAAAGGAAGGCACATCCTTATGGAATAGGAGAAACTCTATCGAATGAATTTAGAAGAGAAGCGTCTACCATTCGGACCTCATCGGTCCCTCTTAATATAAACACTTTTGTATAAGCAGTTGCAGTCTATTCCAAAATATAATCTCAGAACTTATTCAATAGATAACACCAACATTAATTACATTTTCATAGTATCATAACTAATTTTTTACAAATTTATTTTTACTATATCACATACACAGTTTTTGAAAAATTTGTTTTACATAGTTCTTTTCACAAGTTTGGTACTATATTTATTAGTTAATAATGCCAGTGTTGTTATGTTCCTAATTATAAGGGAGGAATATTAATGATCTTCATGATCTTTCGGCTGACGTAAATGGATTTTCAGAAATTTTCGATACCATCCATGTGTGTTGTAGATGATTATGTTAAGATTTATATATCCGGTTATGGGTCCCATTCCGTCGCTAAAATATGAAATTGTAATATATGTAAATAATTAATAGTGGAGGATAAAGGTACAACGATAAGTAATGTATATTTTGATCACTTACGAAGAGCTGGTCTTTCCACTTCTACAGAAGAAGTAATAACCTTATTTACTCATATGTGTGCAATAGTGGAAGCCATAATAAATACTGCGAATTTGGAATCAGATTTTTTAAAATCTGAAAAGCATAAGCACATTTTATTTAAATTAATATATATTAACCCTTTGGGGTCTATGCCGCCACAGTGGCGGCATTCGCAAGTCGTCGTAGAAGTCTTTGCCACCACTGTGGCGGCATAATGTCATTAATGATCGCTTGGCGAAAAGATGAACAATTCATTGTATGATTCAGTAGTGAAAAGAACGCAAAATTGGCGCGGACCTGCTGGTACTCCCGACAGCGAAATTTCCGGACCGCAAAGGGTTAATATTCAATTAAATGTACATCATTTAGCATTTTCTGATACATGCATTTGTGGTGAATATTTTGTAATTACCTGCACAACTCTTTCCTTCAGTAACTAATTATCCAACCCCTTTCCGTGTTCATTTAACCTCTTTTCGTGTTCACTTATCCTCTTTCGGTGTTCACTTAACCTCTTTGATTTCGTTTCATTTATTTTGTCTATTTCCAGTTTCTATTAACTTATATATCACTTCATTCATTTCCAAATGTTGCGTTTTAGTTCAAAGATGATTCTATTTCGCTTCATACTTATATTTTCTTAAAACCACTGTAAAATATTTCCAATATTATGTATCACATCACCAAACCAGTCCGAGAGTCCACAAAATATATACCACATTTATAACTATTAGTATACTTTAATATCACTTCTACTTACCATAGTTATAATATTTATATATTACTTATACATAATTAATCAAGAATTGTGTACTTTAACATAATTTTCTATAAAAAAAAGCGTTAATTGTAAACCCAAGTACAAGACTCCCATTACTGAAAATAGGACACCCGATCGGTAAACATGCGGTGTTGCCACGTTCTTCAGCACGGCTAGTACTAGAGTCGGCTGTGGTTCCGTCGTCTATTTAGATTTCGATCAGCTGATTGGTCCCAACGTCGCGCGTCCCGCGTCATGCCGGTATCATGAAGCGCTAAACACCAAGTTTCTTCCTTTGAATAATTATATTTTCACTGAATTTTCATTTGGTCAACATGGAAGTAGCCGAAGCAACGGGCAATAATGCCGTCAAGATAATAAGAGATGGTATGAGAGAACTGGTTCACGCAGAAAGAAAAGGGAATCGGCTGAAAGCGTTGAATAAAAATCGTGCGACCTTGGGTAACGTCGTATCGAAATATTCTTTCACCGCGGAGTTCGTTCTGGAAAAAGCAAAAGCGCTTAAACGGAAAGCATTATTGGTCGAAGACTACAAGCAACTACAAAATGCTCTTCTTCAGGTTACAATTGGCACGAAAAATTCGTCCATCAGAATTTATGAGAGTATGAATATTTGTATCGTTCGTCTACGTTTTTGTTCGACAGAGCGAAGAAAGTGTCAATTCCTTTCTAAGAGTGGACAATATATTGTTTGCCTTGGTACGCGATATCTCCTGCAATGATCCGGCATTACAATTGTGCGCCGTCGGTTGTTCCTGCAACGCGGCGCTTGGAAATTCAAAGGCCTGCGCTTTGTTGACTAAAAGCATCGGTCCGTATCTTGTCGCAGAGTTAGATAGCTTAAACTATCCCCTATTGGTAAGCGTTTCGTAGAGCACGATGTATCGGCGCCTATAGAACGGTGCGTATATTTCTGTTAGGAAGCGTGCGTATGGACGATGGGAAATCTGGTCGGCGGAAGTGACAAAGCTTTGGAAATTCTTCATGCCCAAGGTTCCTTCAAATATATCACGTCATTGATGGAGAACTGCGACAGCATAATTCTGCCTTCGGTAGCCTACGCAGCTATGCACTATGTCCGCAACGGTTCCAGACTTCTCCGGTAATATTTGCTCTTTAATCCTGTTATTCCTAGGATACTTATCAGCTTGAAACGTACCATTAATATTACATTTATTCTAGGGACGACGAGATAATTGAATTTGCCAAAGCTACTACAAATAGAAATCTTTCGTTCGAAAGCGCCTACCTTGTCTGGGTGCTAGCTTTGTTATCGTCCAAAGTACCTTGCACTCCGTATATATGTAACGCAGTACCTTCGATCGTCGATTATTTGTATCGAAATACTACCAACAACTTGACAGCCGTCACAGGGGCATGTACTTTCATCGGCGCTGTTATGTATTTGCACGGTACATTCCTGATGTTAACACAACCTTTCCTCCCTTTTCATTTCAGCCGATGATCACAGCGTGTCTAAGAGTACTGGCTAACACCGTGCATGAAAAATCCGGTCGATTGGCGAAATTTCTACTAGAAAATCCCAAATATACGCAAACTGATTCCGAGATACTGTTGAACGGATTACTTTCCTGCCGATATATCCATATAAGGAAAGAAACATTATGGTTAATAGGTAAAAATAGAAAAAAACGATGAAAATTTCGCCCGAGTCTGGCGTTGCTGAAAATGCGATGGGAGATAAAGCTCTTTTCTTTGTTTTTTTGCAGGAAATCTTTCTAATCACACGTCGGCCGAGATCAGAAAACTTATAAAATGCATTATGCCCAAGTTATCATCTGCGAAGCAAGCAATATTTTCTCTAACTCAGGATATATCAACGTTATCATTTAGCAGAGAATGTAATCAGTCGAACAGTAATGTCGCGTAAGCTCTGCATGTACACATACGGGGCTGCAATAACAATTTCGAATAATAAACCGCCTCTCCCTTTCTGCATTCGTAGGATAGAAATATGAAAATCATCTGACCGATGATGATTCCTAGTACATGTATACAATGTATACAATGTAGAATCGAATTGAATTGAATAGAATATTTAGTATTTAATATTTCATTTGAACAGGAATAAATCGTCGTGCTATGCTTATGGAAGCACTCCCGTCTTGTGGTACGTCCTCTATGCATGGCACCTTCATTACATTGAAATATATATTACCCATGATACGGGCGGTCGGTTGCGTTGCGGCTTTCAAGCAATGATAGAGCGCCTGGTCGCACGCGCAATGCGATCTGGAAAGATAAGCGTAGTTTGCAACAATTTCCACATAGTTTCAACTCGTATTCAGGCGAATAGTGATATTTTCATACTTGGTGTATATGGAATAATTGGTGAGATTGTATCGCGTTTGCTGAGCCCGTACTTTAACGGGACAGAGATCGTGACTACGGCAGCACCTGGAAAACATCGAAAGTCTCATAAATATTGTCGCCCCGATTGAACGAACGTTACTACGATTCCGACCTATCGATTTGAATGTCCTGTCCTAAATCGTGGTAGTTCTCGGCGATGTCTCCTGTCCCGCACCATTTCGTACCTACGGCAGACCAGCTCGATTAGCATCGAAATCCGTTGGAAGTTATATTAGGCGAAGAAGGTAATTGTAAAGGACAAGTAGAAGCAATCACCTGGTAGAATACCCGAAAGAAGGGACAAGACGCTACCAACACCACGACCACCTTTGCTGACAGTATCCGACATCGAGGTTGATGCCACTGCTTCGTGTTGTATTTTATCCAACAATTCGCACTGCTGCATGAGCTTCGTCATCTCCAGGAAGGACACCAGTTGCGGCATCGTAACCGATGAGAAATTTCTCAGGATCTCGTTGGCCTCTTCTTGCTCGCTGTAATCGTTGACACAAATTTTTCTTTCTTTTTCTTTCTTTCTTCTTGCTTGGTTGTATTGTTTTCAGACACTACAAGTGTGCTACAGTGGGGCATATCCTATAACGAACGACCTCGCACCGGACAGTTTTGCTCGTTAAATGAAAACGCTTCCAACAAAGCGGGCAGTTCGCCAAAAGAATTCCAACTGATAGCTCCTCACCTTCTTCTTATTCTTATTCTTATTCTTTATAATTCTTTTAAACCCCCTTATCCGCAGATGTGTGCGGCGTACAAAGTATAAACATAATCATAATAGATTAAATTCACAATATACATATATGTATTTTCATCGTAGATGTTTTCAAGTTATACATAGAGGCTCGTTCGTACCCGTACCTACCCTACGAGGAACGAGGTTCTAAAACGAATCAGATCGTTACAGGACACCGCACTGTAATTCGGAGCTAATAAACGCACGTTCACTCACTAGACCTCGATCAAGTTGCAATTCAGAAGCTCGTTGTTATTTCCAAGATCGACCACCGCCACAGTCTGATCATGGTAGTAAACCGCTTTGATTTCATTTCGATCGGGTGCCGTGCTCCTCGGGACGATGCTCTTTAATCCCTTGAACGTGCTCTTGAAGAAAGTCGGATGCTGATCGCTGTTGGAGCTGATCGCCACGACGAAGAACAATATCCACCCCTTGGAGTTCATGTCCGCCCTTTAAACCGTACTACACTAATTGTAAAAGTACCATCCTGCACCGGGATTTTCGTGGCGGAAATCGTTAGATCATCGGGGTACGCGGCCCCGGCGGCGAATGGGAAATACGCGTTACCAATGTCGATTCGCATACGTACGAATGATGACACGACGATCCCGAAATGTTAGCGAGAGGAAATGATACAATGTAGCAACGGGGTCGTGAACGAGCAGTTGACTGGCGAACGAAACGAAGCACAGAAATAAGTTACATACGAAGCAGATATCGAACTCGCGTCGACGCGACGTGTAAAATCGTAATCGATAATTAAGACTAGAGAACGATCGTGTCTGCCCGTATATTACCGATCCGCTTCATTCTCGAAAATCCAACGGCACGCATGGTTGCACCACTTTCCAAACAGAAAGAGGACGAACGCGTTGCGCGTAACTGTTGGAAGTTCCTACGCGAATAGTTGGAGAATTGTCCAAGCGTAAGAGGTCAGGACGTTCCTGCGAACGATGCGGCTTGCATGTCTATGTATAATGCACGCGGCAACGACAAGTTGCTCGAATCACAGGACGCCTATATAGAACTGATGGTGATCTGAAGGTACGTATACGTATACGTATACTCGAACAAGTAGGCGTCGCGCGCGTTGGGACGACTGTGCGACAGAAGCCAAGCTCTCTCCACGCGGTGGGGTATAGGGACCGGGAGATGCTGCGGGTCTTGCACCTGTGTGATCCCCTCCCTGCCACCTGTTGAGTTTGTTCCTTTATCATATACGAGTTACGAGTTGCGAGTTGCGAGTTGCGAGTTGCGAGTTGCGAGTTACAAGGTATCGGCCTGTGGACAGCGATTACGCTTGTAGGGGGGAGTGGGGCCCAGATTCGAGGAGACTAGGACGAAGAAAGTGGGACACACAGTAGAGAATTCTGCGACTAGCAGACACGGATGATTTATACGAAATATCTCGTTGGATCTTTCTTTTCGAATTTCGACATTCGAATTTCAACATTGCCACGAAAAAAAAATGTTATCCGTGTAATGGTTCTTTTATTACCTGCAATTTCATCTCGCGATTTCATATGGTTGAAAGATAATTATACGGTCATCGAAGGAGATGCAAAAACTCGATTACATCTGGTGTAAAAAGACAACGATCCGTAATGGATGTGTGCCGGAAATGAGAAATGAAAATTTGTGCATTCCTGTTTCTGATGTACATACATGTACGTTGACGATGTTGCATGAAACAGAGCGGGCATCTCTGCTCACCGATAAACGCAACAATTTACGGCAACGTATGGTCGATGCATAATTGGGCGATACAACAATGGACAGGCACCGTGATCTCTCCTTAGGACTGGCTCGATTTCAGAGACTGCTGATCGTGAGAGGATGCGTTCGCCTTCGAGGCCCCGTTCACTTGGTATTGGTTCCCGATTCGAGTGGAGCTCAGCGTGATACTAATAGGCGTAGCATTCGAAAGCTGTTGTCGAACCGGACACTGCCGATAGCCTGAAACCAAGAATGCGTCAACACACTAACAAAGCGGACAAGTTCGGAATTTTCCGAACGACAATTACACTAATCAACTCGCTATCCCGCCGCTAATTATTTGCCGGCCGTGACCACGTCCCTTCCGCGAAGCTACGATAAAATTCAACACCTATATGTACGTAATCATATATACCGGCATGATGAGGCCCGGAACAATGACAGCAGATGGGATTGTTCCGCGGTCGGGGGCAGAACTCGACGCTGTGCGGTTCTCCGCATCGAACGCAGCGTGGCAGGTGCCTGCAATTGGCAGCCATATGCCAGAAACCCTGGCACCGATAACACTGAAGCACTCCGTCGCCAGTTTGAAAGTTCGCCACCTCCAGGAAGTTGCTCGCCATTCCCGGGCCCGCCTGTAGTGGTCCACCGGTACTTCCGCTTCCTCCACGCCACCAACGCTCCGGTATAGCGCTGAATCTTGCCGCCCCGAAAAAGTCCAAGCCTTGACGCAATAATAACTCGTAATGGCCGGCGTCTAGTACCTGCACAACATTTCCGTACCGATCAACACTGAAATAAATATAATATAATGACCGTTCTTCTAATAGTTCCGTCAGTGAAGCTGAAAGCTTCGTTCTATTTCTTTTCCCCCGTCGCCGCACCGTTCACGGGGGGTAAGCTTGTATTTACCTCGAGGCGTATGTATTGTCGCCAGCGTTCTACACTTCCCGTCGCGATTCCTTGTTTCGTCAGCGCGGAATTAATATCCTGCAGGGGAATGGCCCAAGGTACGTCACGAAGAAGCACCGCCTGCCTGTAACGGGAATCTTTCGCCGAGAATCGGGCCACCTGATTGCGAAGAAACTTCCGTTTTTAATTAGTTTCCGGGATATCTCGAATATAAATATAGGATTGTTAGGAATGTTAGGAATGTTAGGAATGTTAGGAATGTTAGGAAAAGGGGCGTCGTGGTGAAAATCATTCAAGATTTAGCGATCCGCGTTGTGCAAGCTTTCGATTATCTCACAACCTTGCATAAGAGAAAGCGAACATACGGATGTATGTATGACATATACATACATGCATATGTACATGTACCGGCGATCGCGGTGCGAAGCAACGATTAAGCAATTATACGAGCAATGCTGCTGCTTACGATTTACAGTGCATAGGATCGCTGCTTGCAAACAATTGTGAAGCTACGCGACGAATATGGCCCGTGAGATCAGTTTGAGGGATAATACTATATACTTGTACGGGTCCTTGGAAAACTCGCGCCAAATCACCACGCTGCAACAGTTTTTCGGCATCAGCTTCGCGCGCGAACGCCGCGATCAGACCGCAAGGAGTTTCAGACACATGCCAGGCTGCCAGAGGATCGGACGCGCGGATCACTTCCTCTAGGTTGGATCGTAGTAACTCGCCGCCTAGTATGACTTATTCGTTTTTATGCTCGCCTCAGCATTTCTGTCGAAGAATCAACAAGCACGCGTGCGATGCTTCTGTTTGCAAAAAGCAGAAGCATTTCTCAAGCACGAGGAAGCGCTGCACGCAAACATTCGTAACTAACGCTCTAACGCTCTAACGCAATTCTACATCGATTATTCTGTATATCATTTCCGTCGTCGTAAAGAGACGCAAAACAACTTATGCAAGCGGAAGAGGATTCGTTAAACAAAGAAGCAGACAATTTGCCACCTTGTATCTCTTGCACTTGACCTTGAGGGCCGACGGCACGCGAGATGTAAAGGGAGCACGTGAACTCTTCTTGAGGACGTGCTCGATCGTCGTAAACGTCGTCCAACGACGTATTTGGCCCCACGACCGCGTCCTGCATCTTTGTCCCAGCCTGCTTGTCCTCCTCAGGGCATTCCTCATCCATCCTGTGCACCTTGCGCACCATCGAACGCGCGCCTGCGATCAGACCAAACAAATACATATGTAACTTGCCTTGGTATTTCCTGAAGAATCGATTCAACTACGTATTATAGTCATCGTATGTATTCCTCCCTATAGTCTATAAGCTAATCTAAATATATGAATTACATTACGACTTTGCACGGTCGCCTAGAATTTGCATTTACACGTAACTAGGCCGTGAAGCGATACAAAGCGATACGCGGGTCGAGTAACAAGCGCATAGAAACAACTTTACCGGCGGACTTGCCCGCGATTGCCAACCGATGCAGAGGAAGATAGATGTTTTGTCGATAATAAAACTAAAATAGTTGGACGGAACGGAAGGTTATATGTATTTGCGTATCTTCCAATATACCAATATGTATGTAAATGGTATCTAAACAGGCAAAATTGCGGAACGTAAACGAAAGGTTCAATCGAATCTCTTGTTTGCCGTTCGTTCGTTCGTTCACCACTCTGACGTCTGTCCATCTACGTACATACATACGCGATTTCAAACTCGTAACTCGTAATGCGATTAAAACTACGATTTGACTGTTCGCTTTCACATTCGCTACGTTACGCGTACCACGTTCCTTTCACTTGCACGCAGGTTTTACCGTTTTTTAGCCACTTTGTATCGTGCCAGGAATTACGGTGACGTCGGATCACCTTAGACGTTCCTTCCGCTGGTCGTATTTTTGGAAAAGGAAGCTCGGGCCAAAGAAGACATGGCCCAATGCTGGCGCCATTAATTACCCTCCTTTACGATCACAACAATATCGACTCTCTTCTTTTGTTTTCGAAAGCATGCATCTAATATCTAATGCAATCGTGCTTTCGATACGGACGTTTAATTCACGTTTCACATCCGTTATCCGTCATCGGGCATCGGCCATCGATCATCAGTCATCGGCCATCTGTAATCAGTAATCAGTAATCAGTAATCAGTAATCAGTCATCAGTCATCAGTCATCAGTCATCAGCCATCAGCCATCAGTCATCAGCCATCAGTCATCAGTCATCAGCCATCAGCCATCAGCCACCGGTGTTTAAAAAATCATCCATATACTATTTATAGGAGATATTTCGATATTAGTATTTACTGCGAGACGATCGTACGACACGTCGCGACGTTGCGATCCCGTTGAAAACAAATAAAATGAAGCATGGATTGTGTCAACCATCTCCTGATAAGCAGATCGGTTCGAGCTTACGGAACTATTTATACGTATATGTACATTAAATTTACTGTTTCGGGTTCGGCACGTGTTTCGCTTCATGACTACTCTCGTAAAGAACTTGGAAAATTCTCGTTTCGGGAGCTTAATAATGCAGGGATAATCGTGAAATCATTGTAGCAGCAAGTGTATTAGAATCGACAAAATTCGTGTTCGTATCAGCTGCGCTCTAACATTTACTTTTACCATCGTTCGAAGTGTGAGTTGCCGCCGGTGGTTGGACGGTGGAGGAGCATCGCGACAGCATATGCGCACGAAGAAGACGTGACACTGAACAGCAATTATTGCGGCTGTGTGCGCGTTCGCGATTACCAAAAGTCTTTAGGAAAATGGCTGAAACACGTAATTCACCGGTGTTTTCCCCAAAAACTCTCTACGAACTAAGTATATTGACGATAACGCACAACTTCCGGAACTTGAAGAAGTATTTGTCCGATCTACCGAACGATGCGGTGTTCGATGTTTATTATCAGGTAAACGTCTAACATCTTGTCCGCTAAATGTAAGAACACTCATTAGTTCTCGCAGTGATACATGTATGTACATAAGTACTTAGGTATATGTATGCGCGTATCGCCGTTATAGATGTATGCATACCTCTTATTTCTTTTTTCCCATCACGCTGTTGTTTTTTCATCTATGGAGATCACGTTCCTTTCGTTACTTCGATACTCGATTTCGTGGTTCGTGGAACGATGTGTCGCGTTCGATCGATACACCTCCGCGGGATCATAACACTGCAACTTACAATTGTGACAGCTATAGTTTTGTCTGCTAAAAATGCACTTGGCCGTTTCCTCGAACGATGCGGGAGATGATCTCGTCGTAATCACCCGGAATTGCTATGAAACGATGACAAACGAATATATTAACAGCATTCAACGTAGCGATCTTACAAAAATGATTCGCGTCCTGTGCGTATTTAACCTGCTCCTCCGCTCCCTTACTTTCGTATTTTGCATATATACATATGTACTAAGTACATATATACATGTGTGTATTTATTTTATGGTCAGCGAGCGCAACGTACCACTACTCGTACATAAATATTTCTTCGCCGCAACGAATTCTTTGCGTTTCTTTTCCCACCGAATATGTATTTTTTCTCGCATACGAAATTCTTGCCGACAGGCGCGGAAAACAAATATAAATCAATCGGTTCTTTCGCTTCATTTCGGTATTTTTGTTGATAGTTGAGGAAAACTAATCGTAATTTCATTCACGATACCATTAAATAGATTTGCGCATTTAGCTCGTATTTAACGGTGCGATTAATTACAATAATCGTTATTTACTATTAGTCGTATAATTTTTAGAACAAACTAGTACCGTTACCTTTCTCTTTCATTTTCAGCTGTACAAGGAAAGAAGATTACACGTACTGGGCTATGTTTTTAGTACGATGAAAACCTTCTGCAAAATGTTAACGGTCACAAGTCGGCGCGTCCATTTGCTACAGTGCTTTCAGGTAATAATGCGCACCTTCGCTACGGTAGTTGACGGAGGATAAATGGATGAATTGGCGATATCTCGTTACGTATACATATATATATATATATATATATTTTTCATTGATTTTCAAGAGTCTCGTAGATTATGGAACGCCGATTAACGAGATATTATGCGTCAGATATACTGAAAATTATCGTGCTTTTGGTGAAGATCCGGCTGCTAGAGAGGAATTAATCAAGCAAGGCCTAGGGCTAGGTGGATTCTTGAGCGACGCTGCCTGGTACGCGAGAAGTGAGCAAGTGCTTATTGTTTGCAAACGATTATGTCTAAAAAATAATTCCACGCCCAACGAGTGGTGTAGAACGTTAGAATGTTATCGCAAGTAAGATAAGTTTCTTGTATGATAACGTATTGAATGAAATGGTAAAGGAGTTTTTGCAAGTGTTGAATAATCGTTTGAACGCTTAGGCTGTTACACGCACAAGCTGCATTTTGTTCATTTACACAAGCAGCAGAGACATATCAACTTGCCGTAGAATTGATAAAAAGATTGAAAGAGACAGAGTGTACCGATTACCATTATGCTGCTATATACACTGAATTTAGTATACTCTTCTATATGAAAAGTGAATACGACGAGGCTTACAGGTACGTACTGCTTGGCATGTCTCGATTTTACGACGTCACTCGTTTGTCAATTGTCAATTTCACAGCGTGCATAACTTTCTAGGTGGAGTATAGAGGCACTGAAACAATTGAAAGCCTCGTCGTCTGCACGCGTTACTGTCGATACGCTACGGCAAGCAGCAAAAGCGTGCGTACTAAAACGTGAATTTCAGAGAGCTAGTCTGCTGATCCGTCAAGCAGTATATCTGGCTAAAGAAGTATTCGGTGTCGAGCATCCGGTCTACAGCAATGTCCTTATAGATTATGGATATTACTGGTTAAACTTTGATAACATTGTCAACAGCGTTAATCTTTACGAGGTTGGTGTATACATATGCACATGTGTACATCATTAGGAACCTGCCCGTTCGTCCGCACATTTCAAATTATTTATCGAAATTTTCATTGCAGGATGCATTAGCAATTAAGACAGAAGTATTTGGTAAAAAGAATTTACATGTCGCATTGGCCCATGAGGATTTAGCGTATGCTCTGTATGTACACGAATATAGGTCTGGTGACTTCCCGCAATCGAGGTAAATGATTGAATCGTCGTGAATTACTACCGTCGAAAATATTCTCATCTCAGCGAATTCTATACAATTTCTAACGTACAGGATACACATTAAGAAAGCAATAAATATAATGTTGCAAGTTTTACGGGAGGATCACTTGTTGTTGGCCAGCGCGAAAAGAATACAGGCATTAATTCTCGAGGAGATGGCGTTAGATAGTAGGTCGCGTGCGGAATTAAAGGAAGTACTGCTCAACACCGCGGAATCCCTCCATTTAGGCGCTCTGCAATCGACGAAAAAGGCGTTTGGCGAAAGAAACGTCCAGACGGCGAAGCATTATGGAAATTTAGGACGCGTCTATCAAAGTCTGGGGAAATGTAAGGTACATATTGCAGGAAAAATACGCGATACAAATATACGAGGCTACTGCTATGTTTTTGTCGTTGGTTTTAGGAAGCGGAAGGAATGCATCTAAAAGCTATACGTATCAAGGAGGAACTATTGGGACCAGACGACCAGGAAGTCAGCTTGAGCATAGGACACTTGGCATCGTTATATAACTTCCATATGTGTCTATACAAAGATGCTGAAAGACTTTATTATAGGAGTATCGACATCGGTACGTATACTTTCCTCGGCGATAATTCACGGAAAGTTCACGGAAATATCATCCGATTCCCAGGACATTCGTTTTAATTGATTTTTTTTTAATTGATACTAGGTTTGAAACTATTCGGTACAAGTTATAGCGGTTTAGAATACGATTATCACGGACTTATCAATGTTTATACGAAACTAAACGAGTACGATAAAGTTCGAGAGTATACAACAATATTGAACAACTGGAAAATGCTAAGGGACGAGCATGTGAAATCTGAAGAGCCACCGATCCATCCCAACAGACGGCCACAACCGATCGTAGATGTAATTAACACGTTCTTTTCTATGTGAATACATATTTGTAAATTGATTCGAAGAATGTTAATTATTCGTTCACGTCGATCGTCTTATATAGATGACATTTTTATTGGTGTAACTCGCTGGCCAAAGCATGAATGAGTTCACGGGTTACATTCAATCACTAGGGTCTCGTAAGTCGTACATTTTTCACTCTATCGTTAAGATTATTCAAACACTGTCACGTGAACTTGTTCATCATGTTATTACTTTGTACCTCACCATTTTCTACGTATTAATTACATGTACAATTAGCTTTAGCAACAAATCAAAGCTGTTTAGGGGTGAATGCTTTTGCGTCGCGGCATGAAATTTATCTACCTTTCCACTGGTTCACTGATTATGAATGAAAAACTTGAATTGTCAAAAATATTCTTTCCAGACGCTATTTGATTTATTTCAAAGTTATGCTCGATCGAATGAAATTTTGTCAATGTTTATTCTATGATTTTGTTCACGGTTCTTGTGAAACGAAATATGTGATATTATAAATACAATATGTACATGTCCAATGACACGTACTATTATTTTTTATCCAATTCATTCTTGTCTTGTTCCTATAGAAATCTTGTAACGAATAACGAAACTAGTGCAATTTCTTGGATTTTTTAAACTGTAAAATAATTATTTCAGATAATAGCATTATGTAGAAATTTTTGCTTTGAAAATAAATGAGAAAAGGCGGCCGAGTTCTCTCTCTCTCTCTCTCTCTCTCAAATGGCTTAGATCTAAGGCGATAATGCACAGAGAATTAAAATGAGTAAATTTGTAACGTATTTAATCCTGTGCGACGTTTGTCTCTTAGTAATGTAAATAACAAGATTTAGTAGATAAATATTCGCGAATTCTTCGATAAGTCACGTACATTCAAAAGCTTTAATCTTTTAAATTACAATAAACATTAAGTAGTACATGATTTTTGTATTTACACGATATTTACGTTATCACTGCAGTTTTCAGGTAATAGGAATCGCAATCTAGTCCCCGTTCGCCCCCACCCGTGCCTCCAACTAACAGCATCTCTACATATATCTTCCTGAAAGTAATGAACGAAAATGTCAACGATAGATTGATCTGACGTTATTCAGTTTGTTCCGCGATGCTACGATGTTGAAACTCATCGACGCGTTAAGAATGAGCAAAGTGATATTGCACATTTTTTTTCTTTTAGAATATTTAATCAGGTGTGTGCGGTGGTTCTTGGCTAAAATATGGCGCCGTGTCTTGCACCAATAACGTATGGCAAACATCACAGACTCTGGATGGTCTTTGTTTCGGTCCACTTTTCACGACATGCGAAAGGCAAGACTGACAGAATATATGGCCACAATGACGGCAATGTACCTGTGCAAAGTATGCGCATTAATACTACATAGTGTGCTAACTACAAGCTACGGACATTCTCTTCAATTCTGAACAATACCTTTTTTCTTGCAACTGTGAAAGCAGTATGACAGCTAGGACATTCTTCTACGTCCTCCTCGTGTTGCCATCTTACTTCGCTACCAGCTTGTCTAATTCTTTCTAATTGTACCTATAATTAATGACAGTGTAAATACGCTTTACACGCATTTACACACCGCAGTTTCGTATCCTCGATTATTTCATGTACCTGCAACGATTGCGATAACCTGACGAAATCTTTCTGAACTGCTTCGCTAGTGTCTAGTTCTTGTTGAAGACTAGTAACTCTTTGTCGTAATTCAGCTATCTTTAACTCGGCATCCTTATGCTCCTTCAGTACAGTGTCCAATTGTTTTTCCAAACGTTCAAGTTTCTCTTCCCTCTCGGCGAGGGACCGATGATCTCGTATATATTTATCTAATTGCGTCCTAACGCAGATAGGAAAGAAAGGAAAATGTTGCAACGACAAGAATATTGAATATAGTATACATGTACGACGATCGCATAGAACGAACAAATTGCACGACATTACCTTAAGCCACTAATTTCGTTATTTAATACTAGTATCTCCTGTTCCATTTGTTCCTGGAGCAAGGTCACTTCGTACCGCGACGTCTCTTCTTTTTCGTGCGCAATTTCTTGCGCAACCTTAGCGGTAATCAAGTCCTCTCGCATTTTTAGAAGACTAACGTGCAACTCTTCCACATTATTCGGCATATTGATACTCTCGCTCTGCAGCTGCTGAGAATGCTTGCTATGTTTACCGACAAGGTTCTCGTTTTCCTTTTGCAGTCTGCAAACAAGATTCATATAGGTTTTCGCTTTCATATAGGCAACGCTTTAATCAGAAATGTCAGAATAAAGGTAAAAATAATAGACAAGTTTTTCTTACGCGATAAGGTGCCTCTGTACTTCTTCTCGGCCGCGCGTTAATTTCACAAGCTCGTCCTTAACGTTTCTCTGAACGTGCTCGAAAGCCTTTTTCATTTCGGTTAAAACTTGTTGCAACGTTTGCGAGGTAGCAGCAAGGTCGGCTACTTTGATTTTATGCTCTTCTTTCTTCTCATTCCATTTCTCCTCCATTTCTTTCCGAAACTCCACTTCCTTGGCCAAATCTTCCTTCTGCGCTTGCAACATACGTTCAGAGTCTGACAAGTGTTTCTCAAAATCTTTGGCAGCTGCTTGCATTTTAACTAATTGCGCTTCATAATTCGCGCACATATCACACGCCGACTCGGAGGAGGCTGATTCCTGTTGCCTTCTCTGCGTCTGTACCTCCTTACATTTCTGTAGCTCGTCGTCCGTTGCGCGCAGCTTTTCTTTCAAGGCTTTAATTTCTTCTTCGAGAGGGACTACCAGCGAGCGCAAAACTTCTGCATCTTCTTGTGCCTGCGGAGGAATATTTTCGTATTTTCGTATTTTCGTATTTTCGTATTTTTGCGCAACTCGGCTAGTTCATAATAAAAGGGGGTAAAAGAGAGGAGAGGAGCAATAAAATAAACATCTCGCAACGATGTTACAAATGATTAATGAACGCTCTCTGAAATGCAGTGCTACTCGATTAAACTCATGGCAGAAAAGTTCGAAAACCATAATGTTTTATGCTTACGTACATATCTTTTTACCTTCCTCATGCTTTCCTCGAGATTGTCAGGACCTAAAGATAAAGCATCTGCCCCTAATTGCGAAACTACTTTTCTAGCTATTGTCTTTGTTACTGTAGAAAGAGAAATCTGTGGGCCATCCATAGGTGGATCTTTAGGTAATTGCGATTTTAACAGCGCATTGTCTTCTTGCAACTTGGACATGGTGAATTTTAATTTAGCCACTTCTGTATCTAACTGTTTACGCGAACACGAAGATTCCTCCACTGTTTCGTGGATGACCCTTTGCAACGACGCTATTTCCTCCTGTGCCCTTCGCTTCTCGACAAGGATATCATTTTGTATTTTCAAATCTGCGACGACTAGTTGGCTCTTTGCCTCGTCCAACTCGTTGTTCAATTTTGCATTTTCTTTTTGTAAACACGTATTATCTTGCAATCTTCGCTTTAACTCTTCTGCAAAGAAAGTTTGTCAGTAACGGTGTACCTGTACCATGTCGAGCTTTTTAACCTTGTTCTTGATAAATTTCTTCCCATTATCATTATCTTTATCATAATCATACAGATTCACCTTCTTTTTGGAGAAACAATTCCTTCATCTTAGCCCTTTGAACATTGAATTCTTCTCGCATCTTAACATTCTCCGCTTCCAGTTTATTTATCTTCTCCAGTACGTCCTCTAAATTGTATGAAAAAATGATTTGGCGGTAATAGAGAGAATAAATGTAAACGGTAAGATCGGCGAGGACCATTAGAAAAAGGATACGGAGCATGCTAAGGGGAAGGAATCGGTGTCCCGAATGAACATGTTTCCAAGTAATAAATGTGATTAATAGGAAAGTTACTACAGAAATATTTGTGGAAGTGTATCCGCGTGGAACGTACCACTTCCATTCATGTCGAGCGTATTCTCCTGCGTATGATTTTCCATTATTCGGTGATTCGGTGATTCGGTGATTCGATGTAATTGAACCGAATTTTGTCGGGGTGGGTCACTGTTTTTCGTGCAAGATAGAAAAATGTAACGTCGAACTGTCCTCGGCGGAATCTTTCGGTAACATTATGGCACACATGCCCGCAACAGCTTCTAAATTTCAGTGACATTCATTTTCTCGACGAGACCAGAATCGCAATCACACGCTAGCCATGCAATACAACGTTTCGTTCATCGAAACAGAAAATCAACCTCAACAATTTAGCCGTGATTTAGCGGTCTAGTCGCGACTCGCGTGTGTATTATCAGTATCAGCACTTGTTCATCAGTCAGTATCGATATTACAAAGGCAGTGTAATCGATAATCGAGTGGTCGCAATCGATCGCAACGAAATATCGTTCGTCACAGCCGATGGTTGTTTAAAAATCGGAGTGTCGGAGAGTTGATGGCGACGAGTAAATACATGCCGCAATTGAACGTAAATCAATAACATTTTCGATCACAGTCCACGTCGACGTGTAACGACATCGATAGGAACTAATCGAGATTTCTTTCAATTGTATAACCCAGGTCTGTCTCGTACTTTACGTTATATAATCTGCAATCCAATAACGAGAAGCATTCGTCGAACACGCGGTCACAGACGAGATATAAGAATAGACAGGACATCTTATGGACTTTCGTGGCCCAACGTGACTGCCATACCGACTCAGAAATCCAACACGGATTTGAGCGTCCTCTGCTCATGAACAGTGATCAGTTGAAGAACTATTATTTACTGAAGTAGTATTGGGGGCAGGACTCATACGATTGTGTGAATATATGTGAATGCTTTCCTATATCTCGTTAGAGCTTTAGCTATCCTTTAGCTATCCTTTAGCTATCCTTTAGCTATCCTTTAGTTATAGTAAATTGGTTTATAAAAATAGTTTGGAACTGTTATTAGCGCATTCGATTAATTTAGAACAATTGTGCAATCAACTGTTATGTATATCTATTATATGTTCTATTTTATATTCAGTGCATTCGGGAGATCTTGTATAAAATTTAATATCGCTTTTACTACAAGTTCGACTGAATATCCTAAATATAAAAGGAAAGATATAATAAACAATTTACATATACACAAGTTACGCAATTGTCGTAATTTAAAATAAGCTGTAGCATATAAAAAGTACGTAAATTTTAGTATAAGTTTTATCTGTAAGATATATTGTATATTAACTTCAAAGAATAGCTTATAAGTATTAGATTATTTATGTTTATACTATTTTTAGTGTTACATAAATATTAGTTTAGAATTGATACACGTTGTTCGAAGTTTAGTTGTTGTTCGATGTATTGTAAATATGTAGATATAATAGAATAGTTCATAAGTATTAGCTTGTTAATTTGAATTAGAACAGTTTTGTAATTTGTATCTCCATTGATTAGTTTAAATAAATGTTCATTGAAAAGAATTCCACTGCTCTTTTTATTTTCACACCTCAAAAATCCTTGAGAGAACCTAAATCCAATTCCTTACACAAGAAGTACCGTGGACGAACTTTAAATGCAAAGTCCTGAAGCGAGAAACTTGTAAAAATGGCCCTATACGTCATTAAAGAAAACAGGTCAAAGTCTTGCAAAATTTGTTGGCAAAAGGCTACAAAATTATGCGCCCGGAAAATTCTTAGAACTTGACGTGATTTCCCAGAATTGCTGCTATCGAATACCTCCTCGCATATCATATTCTCCTGATACAAATCCACGATTTTCAGCGAGATATTTTTGCCAGAATCTCAGAAATTTTGCGATCGGAAATTCCTGGAACGTGACGTCATTTCCAAGAATTGCTGCGATGAAAGACCTCCTCGCTTATCATATTCTTCTGATACAAATCCACGATTTTCAGTAGAAATTTAAGTGCCGAAAATCTTGGATTTGTATCAGGAGAATATGATTTGCGAGGAGGTCTTTCGTCGCAGGAGTTTTTGGAAATGACGTCACGTTCCAGGAATATCCGAGCGTTTAATTACCAACGAATTTTGCAACAAGTGAAGACTTTGAAGATGATGGTATTTCCAAGAATTTCCTTCTGCCAACTTTAATAGCGTATAGGGCCATTTTGACAAGTTTCCCACTTTAGAACTTTCCATTTAAAGTTCGTCCACGGTACTTCTTGTATAAGGAATTGGAATTAGGTTCTTTCAAGGATTGGTAAGGTGTGAAAGTAAAAAGGGTAGTGGTATTCTTTTCATTGAATATTTATTTAAAGTAATTAATGCAGATACAAGTTACAATAATGTTCCAATTAAATTTACAAGCAGATACTTATGAACTATTCTATTATATATCTATTTACAATACAGCGAACAACTTGTATCAATTCTAAACTAATATTTATGTAACACTAAAAATAGTATAAACATAAATAATCTAATACTTATAAGCTATTCTTTGAAGTTAATATACAATATATCTTACAGATAAAACTTATACTAATATTTACGTACTTTATATGCTAAAGCTTATTTTAAATTATAACAATTGTGTAACTTGTGCATATACTTGTTAACAAGTATATGGAAACAATTGTTTCCAGACACGTTTATCGCTGGAATTGCCTTATATTAGTATATCAGATACTTTGTCATTGTTATTAGTTGAATATAAATAAGAAATTGCGTATTTCATTAACCATAAAATTGCTCCAAGGAAAAAGATAATTAAAGAATTTGTCTAGTAACTATACAATAATCAATTGTAGTATACATAATTATCGTCACTATCTTTTTCATTGTGGCAACATTACTGTTTGGGTGTTAAAAAAATATACATCCCTTAGCTCAATTTTTTTTTGTCATTTATCAGAAAATAATGTAAAGTAAAGTATAACTTTAAAAATTATTTCATTTATTGATAGTACAATTGAAATAAGAAAACTTGTTATCATGTGTTTCTTTAATTAAAAGATTTTTAATTAACATTAAATGTTTCATATCCTTCGTTGCCTTTCATTGCGGCAAAGAACAAAAGAATTCTTGAAAATTATTTAATTTTCGCATCGTTTTCAATAATCTGTGGGTAATGTTGCGAGTGACACGGAAATGGTAATGGGACGCGGCGTCCCAGAAATCGTGGCCGAAAAAATACATTGCATGCCTTGTCTATTCCTATATCTCGTCGGTGACGCGGTTCCCTTCTTGCCACACGATTTTCTACAAACACTTTTCGACATTACTACGCGTGCCTCTCCTACATGTGCTTACAAGTACGTAGCTAATGTACGTAACGTAGCTACGTACATGTGTGTTCGGTACGCTTTTAATCGATAAACGCAACATTTTATTTGTACATTTGTTGAATTGTTACGTCCCGGCGCGGGTTTACAGAATTGATGCAGAGTTCTTCTTACCACGGCGCGAGACGATTTCTCTACAACCTTTTGATCCACGCGACGCGTACGTTCGCGTCTGATCGGGCACCACGGCTAGACACGCGATCGCAATCTTACAACTTGCCACTCACCGGTCCTTCGGATCTTCTCAATTTCCCGGTGCAGGATTCCCCTTTTGATTGGCTCGACCTTGCTGCACCTGAACGGCTGGCGTCTCCGGTTGGTTGGATTCCGTGGAGCGGGAAACGGAGTGGTTTGGAATAACGTTCACAGACTCGAATTGCGTTTAATTAAATATGTATATTCTAAACTATTATCACGATTCCTTACTGTATAACGTACGGCTAACTAAGTATAATTAAACTTAACGGGATATAACTCTAATCTAATCTAGATATAATTAAACTAGTGAAATAGTATTTTCTTTGCAAAGCGCTGATTTTAGGCACACGTGGGTGTGTGATATAGCTAATGGTTCGCTAAGTACTTGTATTGGCTCCGTAGGAGAGAATGTGTGTCCGCCAGCGTCCGCATGGCGTTATAAAGGGTTTTGTAAATCCCGTGTTGCCTATCTGCAGGCGCTCGAGCTGTTGTCCTATCCTGATGCGGGGTGGCTCCGTTCGGCGTAGGAGAAGTTTAAGGGCGACTGCGGTCGGTATTGCAGTACTCCTCCTTAGATGGCTTATTCTTAGTTAAAACTAACTTAAATCTAATTCAAGCGTCGCACGACGTCACAGAATGAAATTTTCTTCAACTGCACAGAACGCTTCGTAAAAGTCGATAAATTCAAGCGTGACGCTACGATAATGCTGCATCGATGTTCTACTTTACCAGCCCAATGACGAGCGGTTGCCACAGATGAGATATAGATTGTGTGTTATGCGACTGGTCGTTGGTAAAATTAGTGCCGTAAAAGTCAAACAATCCGAGTAGATAAAAGCATGATTGCCAATGGATATGAAATAAGAATCTCGGTTAATTGTAAGAATCCTAGAGGCATAAGAAGGCGATTGTGAGTTTTGTTCGAAAAATTTGTGTGAAAATTCCAACCAATTGGATAGAAGAGCTATTGGAAAGTCGGCGTCCTCATTGGAAGAAAGTATAGGGCAGAGAGCAGAGAGGAGAGAGCAGTGTGCTCGCTCGTATGAAACTTGTGACTTGTACATTGTACGTACTAAATATACATGTATGTACGGCCACTGAACCGTTGCAGGCCTTAATATTGAAATATCGATTAAAAAGAAATTCGGCGTCGTGGCGTCCTCTAATTGTAAGAATACAAATAAAAGAAGAGAAAAGCTTAATAAGTGAAACTGTGCAAGCACCCAATCACCTTCGGGGCCAGTTTTTAAATATTCGTTTCGGCTCTTTTTTTCGTTTGATTCGTGACTCCTGTTCCCGTTTGAGCGGCGATACTTCACGTGCGGTTGCTCGAGGCACGAAGATTCATCGTCCTGTGGTAACAGATGGGCTGTGTGCAGGGGTTGCAAGCGTAACAATTTCTTTGGAAATTTGATTTTTAATCAATCTCGATCGTACAGCAAAACAGCGAAAAAAAGTAACTTCGTTTCTGCTGCGAATAATCTAGCCCCGGATCACCGAATCGGCAAGGAAAACTTGCTTTTAAATACGTTCATTCTCGGACAGGTGAGCGGGTGAGCGGGTGAGCGGGTGATGCGGGTGGGCGATTAATATTTCGCCGAACGTTCCATTCTGTTAGAAATATATTTTCTAGCATTCTGTATAATCTCTCTGTCTGGTGTTGTTTTTCTCTTTTCGCCTAAACGAAATCTACGTTGCATCGCGAAATAGAATAATAACGTAAAGTACAGTGTTCGGCACCTCGGTGCTAGCTTTTCGTCGAATAATCTAGGTGTGATCTCGAAGAAGGGAAAGTACGTAGTAAATAGGCTATCGAGGAGAAAGGATCGTAGATCGAACGAAGATGTACGGTATCAATGGTCCGTTATGAGAAACGGTGCGATTAGGGATTTGTACGAACTTTGCTTTACATTGAGTGAGCATCTTTTCCATCGTTGATTGGAATGAAAAAATGCGGCGAGAGTGCACGTGGGAAATGTTCGTTTCACCGAATCGAATTGTTAGACCGTAGAGGAGTATATTGGAGAATTTTCATTTCAGAATGGCCCGTGGACAACAAAAGATTCAATCACAAGCTAAGGCAGCGGAGAAGGCGGCAAAAGTAAAAAAGCAACAGGGACACAGCGCGAATGATCAGAAGAAAGCAGCGCAGAAGGCTTTGGTACACGTATGCGTAGTTTGTAAGGTCGGTAGGGCGGCTATATCGAACGCGGCGTCGCGGCGTTCAAACGGTTCTGTAACGAAGAATATGATACGTTTCTAGGCACAAATGCCGGACCCAAAAACTTACAAGCAACACTTTGAGAATAAACATCCGAAGAACGAGCTACCGGAGGATTTGAAGAACGTATGAGAGTACAATATTGTGCGAGGACACTTAGGGCTGCGATGAAGCGGAAGGAGAAAACGTCAATTACCAAGGAGAAAGTGATACAGTTGGACGTTCAGCCAATCATTAAATAGTACCGAAAGGAAAAAATAAATTACACCCTGTTAGTGTTTTGAGAGAAACTGTTGCGCACAATTAACAAATGACTTTCCGTGCACAGCCCCAAACAATTATAGCACTATCGACGACTCGCTCGCAGGAGATAATTTTTCCGTTCCCTCCAAAGATATTCAGCGTTGTACATTTAATACACGACCGCTGGGTTCTTGCTTAAGCAATTGAACGTGTACATTGCTAAGAAATAATGTTTATCCGTTTAGCAGAACGGTTGCAACTATTCGTGAACACTATAACGTTGCACGCGAGCAAAGCAATATTTATTACACGACTTTTAGTTTTCTATAATTAGGAGAAATATGGCGAAGCGATATCTTGCATTCGCAGTTAGATTACACGGTATCCAAGCATCGAGAATCTATGGATTGTAATAGAGAAGATGATTCGACTAATGCGAGGAAAAAGATACTGCCAGTTTACAGTGTTTCTGGCAATTAATTAGTCCAACAATAACGATAAACGGTATTACATATGTTTAGAATGTTGTAACGCGTAACTCTGTTGACGAGTTACTTAATTACTAAGTTTTCTTCTACACGAGCCTTGATTTTGATTAAATATCAATTATTTGCTTTTTACCAGCGATCTTATCGCGCGGTGAACGTGTATTGTTTGTTTAGTGCTAGAAAATTCATTGTTCTTTCGTACTGTTTGTGAGAATAATCGGTAGTAATCGGATCGGTAGTTTGTTAATTTGTCCTATTCATACGTTTTTCTCATTGTCGGATCTGTTTTTTCGAGAATCTTTCGAATCGCACTGTACATTTTCCTTGTTGTGCACTATTTCTAAGAAGAATTTATCGTAAAGCATTACGAAATCGGGTAGTATTGAATAAAGAATCTGTTATTCTGGGAAGCTGGTAAACATAAGTTTTACTACGTCATAAGGAGTGCTTGAGAGATACGCAGAATAATCCCCGATTGAAGATTTCACCCTAAATGTCCGGTAGCGATGAGGTTTACGGAAATGTTTAGCATGCGTTCAACGTAGAAATAAGTATGCGAATGATGTAATTTGTTCTTACGAAACAATTATACAATTTTACACCAGAAATTCACACTTTTTTCTTTTTCTTTTTCTTTTTCTTTCAAATCTTTTACGATCATCCGAAACAATAGGAAAAGTTTGTGAAAATTTGAGAAAACGTGAAGTTTGTTAATATTCTGTTGACAGTGAAATTCAATCGTAAGCAACTGTAACGGTATAGATAAATATTGAATAGTTGCATTATATGGTCGGTGGAAAATATTAATTGAAATTTCGTTTCGACGCGCCGCGACACGTATCTTATTTTTCCAGCTGCTCAGGGTTGGAAAATAAAGAAAAGCTTTACTGTAGAAACGGCCTATACTCTCTTTCTGCCTATTGCATAGCTTTTTCTATCGCGCTGTCGAGTTGTGCTGTGTCACGAATGTTTATCAACTATTTCAAGCGGGGAGAAAATTACATCATGCAATTCGTGAAATCCCAGATGTTACACATCTATATATATGCACATACGTGCAGATGCCTGGTCACTGGCCATCTTTCACTGTCACAGAACGTTGTCCTCCGGACGGTTATACTTGATACTTTCTAGCGAGCTGAGAATAATAATAATAATAATAATAATAGTAGCAATAAGTAAATTTGATTCCCGTTCTGAATCATTTTTCTCGGTGGCCGCGATATTTGGTGGCAATTGTGCTTTCGGTGGTTTCACGGTAGGAGAAGTTGCGATCGCTTTGCCGAAAGGTAAGACACATACATATGTATGTACATATACTGTTTTATTTCACTTGATTTTATTCCTCTTAAAGGGGTCAGAGGATAAGAATATTTTTCAATTGGCCGTTTAGGGTCGAGAGGATGGTACGTTACGGTAAAATATGTTTGATCAGAAAAAAAAGAACGAAAGAACGAAAGAATGTAGTACGCGTTACTGCTTGGAACTATATACGCGTTAAAATGACGGTGGCCAATTGGTCTCTTATCCCGATAACTTTTGATAGTTTATCCGGATGTCGCAAGCAATATTGCTATAATCTAATCGCGAAAGCGGCCGATTCGAACAAGATTCGAATACATACTGTGAATTGCGAGTTTGATTAGGAAATTTCTTGAAACGAAAGAATGTCGATGTCGAGTTGTAAGTAACGAAAGAGTGCATAGAGGTCATCTGTCGTGTACACGTAGAATGTAGAATGTAGAATGTAGGATATCTCGACCCCTTCTACGCTTCGTGCAACAACAAAATACCCCACGAATAACAATCGAAGGAAGAAAATCAGCTTCTTTATCTTTGTACTTTCTGCCTACGAGAGAAATATCAAGGAATAAACAATGAACTCTGTATCTTGTACGTATTATACATGCACGTACATGTGCATGCATGCATGGATACATAGATACGTAGGTATATATGTAGGTACACGTGCATATACAGTTGTGCGTACAAGCAAGAGTTACTAATTCATCGTCGCCGCCATTGTTCTTCCGTTTGCCTGATAATTTTAGCGATGAAATATTAATTTCAGTTGCGTGGAAGAAAGCGAGAAATGATGGACTCGGTGTTTCGCACCAGGTCTCTCGGCACCGCCGCGGAGGGTGTTCGGGATCAGTACGCGGATGGAAGGGCCGCGAAAGTATGGGAGGTGTTTATCGGCGACAAGAAGCAGAGGACACAGAATTATCGAGACTTCCTTGTTGGATTGTTGCGGGAGAAAGGATGCCGGAAAATTTTGGACGTGGCATGCGGGACTGGGGTGGACTCGGTGATGCTCTTGGAAGAGGGTTTCGAAGTGGTCAGTCTTGATGCTTCGGATAAAATGTTGAAGTACGCTCTGAAAGCCAGATGGGAGCGTCGAAAGGAAGCAGCCTTCGATAACTGGGGTGAATGTTTATTCCAACGCGACGCTTACGCTCTATTATTAAGTTAATAAGCGCAGCTGCAAGAAATATTCGTGTATTTCGATCATCTTTGTCAAGTTTCTTGCCTCGTGAGCGTGCACAGATATACATATGTATGTACGCCTTTTGGTTCCTACAACGCGAAACTTGTTCTTTCGAGAGAAAGGAGTAGGTGTACAACAACGACGTTCTATAGAAGAAAAGAAATTGTGAAATGATCCATGAGATGAACGTTGTGAATTTCTGAAACGTTTTTTCTGTGCCGTTTCTTCTCTCTCTCGAAAAGAACTGACCGTTGTCGCTTATCGTGCCGGGAGGGAGAGAAAGAGATAGAAAGAGATAGAAAGGTCAATCAATCGCACGAAAGTCTTTACTTTCTCTCTTCGATTCTTCGTCCCAACTTTGTTCCACTTTCAACAGTGAGAATTGTCCCAGTGTCCTTCACCTCGAATCGTAATCGAACGCAATGCTTCTTTCTCTAGTTATCGAGGAGGCAAATTGGCTGTGTTTGCCGAAAGACATTCATCATCTGATCGGCGACGGATTCGATGCGGTTATTTGTCTTGGAAACAGTTTCGCTCACATGCCGGACACGTTTGACGATCAGAGGGAGCAGAGGTAAAGGCCAAAAGCACAAGTCTTTCGTTTGGTTATGGGTTATCGTTTGATCGAATCGTTAATTGTAGGCAGGCGCTGCTGAATTTCGAACGTTGCGTGAAACCCGGTGGCTTACTCCTGATCGATCACAGAAATTATGATTACATAATCGAGACCGGCGATATACCGCCAAAGTGCATATATTATAATGTGAGTTGATAAGCCTCCAGGCTTGGAGCGGATGAATTTATACTTTCACCGCGTTTTTCTAGCGTGTAATAAACGACGGTTGCTGATGCGGCTGAAAATTTCAGAGCCAACACATGACCAATATCAAGGCTTCGGTTCTGTTCGTTTCCGGAAAGCCATCGATCGTCACTCTGGACTATATGATCACTTTGGACGATGCAGAGAACGAACACGATAATGGTGGACACGTCAGCGAATTCCGACTTTCTTATTACCCGCACAGACTGAACGTGTTCAGGGATATGTTGGACGAGGCATTTCACTACAGAGCGAAGCATACCATATACGGTGACTTCAAGCACCTGGAGGAAGTGAAACACCCTGGCTTCTACATCCACGTGATGGAGAAGCCAGCATAAAACTTTCCGCGATAAGTGACATTTCCAGAAGCAGCGAGTAGCGCTGCGCCCGGAGAGATTTCCCTCGCGTAGCTCTTATTCATTTTGAATAGCCGTTACCGATCTAGAAATCTGAAAAAGCCTTCTGGAATCACACTTTACGACATGACCTGCATATTACGCTGCATATTACGACTTACTACATATTACATATCCATATCCATATCCATATCCATATCCGTATAAATATATACATATTTTTCTACTGCCTGGGCTATGTTGTATTATTCTATTGTTGCGTTGCAAATTGTTGGACAAACGGGGAGGGAGGAGACGTGTGATTGATAGAAGAATCAAAAGAACAGCACAGTTCGTTCGAATTTTAATGTTTTTTTATTATAAGTTCGAAAGCAGCTCTCTTTTGAGTATTCTAACCAGGCTTCGTTCGATGCTACAGTTTCATCTCTCGACGACACTAAGAAATGAAAAACATTTCTTAGTTTATGCTCTTTTTTCGTTTGCTTTTGCTTTTTTACTTGGCCTCGGTAGTTTTGAGCGGTCGTTGACGAGAATTCGCGAACCGACGCGACGGATCTTTTGGGCGTCGACTAGACCCGGGGAGAGAAGGAGCAGAAAACAAGATTGGGAAGACTGGCAATAAATTTCGAATGCAAAGACTCGGTAGATACTCCGTGGATACCCTGCGATTCACGCTCGATTCTACGCGTCCGTATTCTGCGATGCATAAGGTACGTATCCTTTTTTCCATTTAACACGGAGTAGAAGAGAGCTCGACGTGGAAAAAGTTTTCCAGTTTTCCAGTTTTCCAGTTTTCGTGAAATGGTTGGTTACTATCTTAAGAGGAACGATATTCACAGAATTCAGCATTGCCTAGAAATTGGGGGAAGATCGGCAGCCATTCTATTTTCTCTTTGAATATTCCACGAAGAAGACAGTCCACGACAGTCCACGACAGTTCCACGAAGAAGACGTGCAATATCGTTCGTCGACGACCGCTCGAACTGAAAGCAACAAGAACAAGAAGAAGAAGAAGAGGAACGCGGCGCACAGCGGTCGTTCTCTCTGGCATTCGCCTAGATCGGCCGATCGGATTTCACACGATCAGTTTCGCAACGCATCTCGGCGCTCGGCGCTCGGCGCTCGGCGCTCGGCGATTCGCCAGCACCACGGAAATCGGAGTACACTTTAGATCCGAACGACTCTATTTGCTGGCCGAGAGAATTTCTTTTCTCCAATTATCGCGATCCACTGTCGTTCATTGCGCGCAATACACAATTGCAAGCTGTCGTTCTCGCGAGCCAACAATGGATCGATTCGTCAAGTACATATGTATATCGTTGCTACGTGTCTGCTAGTTGCGGCAACTTACAGACTTATGAGATCTATTAAAAAATAGCTGTCTGTTGTAAGGTAGACGCGGATAGTGCCGACCGAGTTTCCGCAAATGACGAGGACAGAATGTACAAGGCCGAGGACCTGATTGCAGTGCAACGAATTGCCCATATAGAAAAATGGACGAAGTGTTAGTTATAGCAAAAATTCCCCCCGCCCCTTTATCTTTCTAATAATAACAATAACAATGATAATAATAATAACAAGAACAATAATCACAATCGTAATAATAGTAGTAATAATAATAATAATAATAATAATAATAATAATATATTTTTTCCTGATTTCTTTGTTATTCCGCCCCACAGCTACTATATGTTCACAACTATATTTTCACAAAAATTCGATACGTTTACGGCTTCTTCGATCGTCCAAGTCGCCGTCGCCGTCGCCGTCGTCGTCGACGTAGTTAAAACAGACGTACACGTTTCTTATAAATTGAAAATGAAAGTAACCGAAGATGTGCAATTGGAAAACAGATGTAGAAAAGTAAACTTGACCCATGTCGCATGGGTATTCGGAGATTTTCATAACGATTTTCGACGACAGCGACGACGACAGCGACGACGACAATAAGTTGCGTCGGAACGCTCTTCACTCCAGCACAGCGATAATACGTTATTGCAAAGTAGCTGATATATAAAAAATTGTAGTATCACATGTTCGTCGCGGTGATGACCGCGGGCATCACACCTGAAAACCACCCTTGCCAGCGTTTTACCTTCGACGAGGACACCCATTGCGCTTCGCTACTGTTATATTAGCCGATTCGATCCATCAGGAAGAAGGACATGGAGATTTGTGAATATTTCGCGGATCGTGAGTCTCGAATAGTCCATCTCCAAGTTTAATTATCGAATTTTCGAAAAGTTGTTGCGAAACTTTACTACTTGGAACGTTGTGCCTTGAGTTGGCAAGTTGGAATGGAATATAGGCGTAAATAGAAGTGTGTCGTTGGATAGAATACGGCGATGCTAGTAGGGGAGTAAATGGTTTGAGCGGTACGTTGGATGACTTACGACCCCAGATTGGTGGGCTCTCGTGGTCGCGGACGAGGAGAGAAGCGCTCGGATAGCGAACCGAGCACTGGACAATCTTTTTTCCGACTCGAGCATCACTCCAGGCATCGTTTAATTCGATACTGTAATTCGTACTGCAATACGAACCAAGATACGTAACGAGCATAAAAGTAAGAAAACAGAGAAAAGTGAGAGAAAAATGAGAGAAAAATGAGAGAAAAATGAAACGATATGAAAATGTTGTCAGAATGATCCTCTGACGAATTGAGTTTGAATAGTATTATATGTATGTATGTATGTATGTATGTATGTAGATCGATGTTTCGGATATGCAGCGTTAATGAATGAGCAAACGCACCGTTCTCGATCATTCTCGATCATTCTCGATCATTCTCGATCATTCTCGATCATTCTTGATCGACGCGCGTAAGCGGTTAGCAAACGTTTCAACGGCATGCTAAATTTTCGCGTTCGGTTCAAAGTGTATAGAAACTACGATAGAGCCAGCTATATCGTATTCGCCGCTAAAATTTAATTAACAAAGTCCTCGCAACTGTTTGACAATTCATGATACTTTTCAATGTCCTCTCGGTGTAACATGGCGTAATTAAAGCTATTTCTTCTTCTCTCATACAGACATGTACACAGCATGTACACAGCATGTACACAGCATGTACACAGAAGCGCGCATTTATTCATTCGTCTTGCTCGCTTCTACTTAATATTTATAGTATTTACAGGCAGAAATATTCTTGTCAGCGCGTTTGCCCGTGTTTCCTTCGCGTCTGTGCTTCTATGGAAACTGTTTGGTTCCGCGGAACCGTTTTCGAGTAACGTTCAGTCGAATGCTCCAGTCTCCACGACCTTTCTTTTAATATCCCTATGTATTCGGATTTGTTTGAAATAGATGGAAGGGGCGTGAAAATCCTGCAAGACAGTATCAACGGGAAAGTAGGAAAGGAAATTGGCAAGCGAATACATATACATATATGTATTTCATAGAAGAAGGGAAAAAGTGGAATGGAATTAATCGCGGAGGGCCTTGATATCGCGAACAATAGTTAAACTCGAGCAGATGTGAAGGGTGCTCCTGAATTGATGGACACTTTGCTTTTTGAATTCGCGGCGCACGATTGCAGCGTCGGATCGTAGAGACCGTCAGGCATACATACGTATGTATACAAGTGGGTGTATTTTTATTGGGGTATTCGCGATGTAGGAAACGATATACATATACATATATATATATATATATATATATATATATATATATATATATATATTGTTAAAGCTCTTGCATTCCCGACGAGTCTATTGTATCGGCTTAAGCTAAACAAATGTACACCTCGTCGTTTCTCGACTGGTGAGATCAGTACTTTCCATCTTTGATTGTCCTTCAGAATTATGTTGTTCAATGTTGTTTCTCGAGGCGGCAGCAACCGAAACATGTATTATATGCATAAGCGTAGGTACAAGTACAAGTTCAAGTACATGTATATGTATATTCTCGTTGTTGAATCGCAGTTTACTTCGGTATACAAGTGTAGAAGCTGCGCCGGAGCCGAGAAACACGTAGCAGAAATGTAAAAGAGCTTTTCTTGTCTTTCCCCTTTTTATCGTTGCAAACGCGCTGCCACGAACACACGTATCTATGTACTTATGTATGTATGTATGTATGTATGTATGTATGTATGTATATATTTATAATATGTATACGTATATGGAGGCAGATGCATATATGCGTATACACGTCGTCGTAGTTACAAGATAATATATACACCTATATTTTTATGGTATTGCTGTTTGGCTTCCGTGAATGCCATGTGAGCGCTGCATTATGTTATGCTTCGCCATATGCATGCATGTATGTAAGAAAGTGTTTCGCATCGCCCCCTTCTTCTTTTTCATTTCGACGAAACGAAAGCCGCGGAAACGCTGCCATTCGTCGAATAAAATAGCCGAAGCAACGAGGAATTGCAGCATGTTTCAGCACGATTATTTAGAAGAATAGACATGCCCTTTGACCTTTGTTGCAATTCCTCCCCGTCGAAGAGCCTCCGCTTCGATTACGTTATTGGCATTGGTGTTGTTCGAAGACCGAATCAAGTTCCGATAGATACCGACCGAACAATGGATAAGACGGTCGATGAAAGCTTTCGCTTGCTAAACACTAGAAATCTCGAATATTCGTTCCTTAATATTGAAATAAATATGAGCCACGTTCGGGGGGAAGGTAAGCAACATTTTTTTTCTTCACCACTCTTGTCCAATTAACTGATTAACATCTGCAGTTAGTAAGAACGAATTAAGAACGAGTTAAGAACGAATTAAGAACGGGACAAACGGGCCGTTTGGTTGACTGCCTTCGGATTACATACTCTACATGCGTAAAATTGCTATACATACAACGTATTCCATCTTTGCTACGACCAACCCCTCTCTCATTTCTTTGGCTGCAAAACTGTTTGGCGGGAAGAGAAATTTATCGCGCGCCTCCACGAGTCGAGCTGACTGAGATTCCCAAAGATTTGTGTAAACCTATGATTACGGTGCGCGCCAGCGTGTTTTACGTAGAACGTGAGTACATACTTGTGTCCGGAATTAGTTTGATGCTCTCGCTAAACGTTCGAAGTCTCGATGTCTCGAAGAAGCCGTTGAAAGCAGTATGCAAATCTTCTGCCATGGAAAAATATGGCAAACTGTATTTACCAGCGAAAGTTCCTTCGGATTCGCTGCAGCTCGCTGAACACCAGACGTCGTGTTAGGGTTGGGGAAATGCAGCGTATGTCCTCAATCGTGCGCGGTGAAATTTCACAGAGACAGTCACGCCTATAAATGTATCGTCTCGTCAGGGTGAAAAGAGTTGGCCTGCGAAACATCGGTTGCAATGTTTCAGCCCGAAAAGTTGTGGCAGCGATTTGTCCGCAATCCTGGCGCGACGGAGAAAAGAGAGTATCGGAAAGGGCGGCAGTTAATTGGAGCGAAGGGCACGAACGGCCGCAGCCGCAACATCTTTCACAAGTAATCCCTGGGCCTGGGCGGAGGCCTCTTTCTGTCGCCCCTGTCCGCGGCGGGACCGCTCTGTTCCCTGTCGTCTGTAGATTCGAGCATCTGCGTAGTCTCCGTGGCATCCGACGGACTGATGGGTTGCGTTGCGAGCGGTGCCAACGGTGCCAACGGTGCCAACGGTGCCGCTCCCTTGTTTCTCGATTTGCTTCGTCTCTTCCTCAAGATCAACGGCCCCAGAGCCGTGGGGTCGTCTCCCCTGGAGGTGGACGCTTGGCTCAGCCTTTCTAGCAACTCTTTGCTCACGTCTCTCGAGGAGCTCTTGTAGTCGCTGTCCTTTAGCCTGTCTTGCTGCGCTTGATGATGGTGATGATGATGGTGATGGTGTTCCAGAAGCTTGGGCCGTTCGGTAGTCGTCCCCTGCTCCCTGTAACACTCCGTGGCCACCGTCGACGCGCTCGCTATGCCGACCTTTTGCTCACCTACACCGTTCCCCCCCGTGGTTTGCGTAGCTTGGCAACCTTGCTGGCAGCCCGAAGAACCGTGCGTTTGGCTGGCCGATTGATTTTGAGTGGAACTGCCGCCTCCACCGGTTGAAAAATTGTTGGAGCTTTTCTGTTGCTGAGGACTAGAAGCTGGAAGTCTGTTGATTAGCGTTTGCAGTATGTCTTCGATCTTGGCTAACCTTTGGTTCACCCGTTGCACTTCTAGCTTTAGATCAACTTTCACTTCGAGAACTGCAGCCAAGATCTCGCGGTCGTGGCCAGACTGGGTGGTGATCAGTCCATCGTCGTAGCTCTCCAAGCGACGCAGTTGCAGCTGTTTAGAATCGCTAGCGGTTTGCTGTTGCTGTTGCCCGTCTTTTGCGTTTTCTGCGTCGCCCGATTCTTCGATGGTGCCGCTGAGCTTGGCGAATTTCGGGAATATTTTGTTGCTGCCGGCGCTGGAGCTGGGTCGGGCGTCTCGAGCGCTCAGGGATCGTTTGAACGTATCCACGCCTGTGCCCGTCTCGCTTCCGGAATCAAGGCTGGAGCTCCCTGCGAAAGTCGAGGACCTTCTTACAATTTTTCTGCGATAATTTCATTCACGCATATTTTACAGCAGTTTGCACGGACTGGTCCATCTGCGCTACCGAAAATATTTGTTACGTCGTGTAATAGTTTCATCGCGAACAACTAGCCCTCGGAGTAGCGGAGTTTCGAGGCGACGCTGTAAATGTACGTACATACACATACATATGCATATTCAGTGGTATGTACGTGAGGTCGCGTCCCGTCGCGTCCCGTCGCGTCGTTTGGGAAAAAAGTGTCCCTTTTGGCCTACCCTTTGTATCGTTCGGATCGTCCTTTACCTACCTAGAAATCTCCGTAAAAATCTCTGCAGTGTTACGATACTTGGGGAGATATGTAAATGAATAGCAATACCTAACAGCCGTCCCCACTTTCCAGCCCTTCCCTTCGCGCCCGTGCTTTCCTCCGCAGCGGAAAGCTTTCTTGCGTGAGACGACTCGCCCTCTTTGCCGCCTTTCCCGTCCTTCCCGTCCTTCCCGTCCTTCCCGTCCTTCCCGTCCTTCCCGTCCTTCCCGTCTTTACCGTCTCCTTTCTCTAAGTCTGTAGCAGGTCTCTCCCTGCGGAACCTGAATAGAAAAAGTAGAGAGCAAAAATGCTCGCGTTTAGTGACATCGACGGGATTCGATTGCGTCTATTTACATTACTGGGGATTGAGAGGCCATTTTCACTAGGCGATCAATGGGCGCGGGGAGGAGAGGAAATAATAACATATTACATGGTGTATACAAGTCGTGGGTAGGAAATTAATTTGTCTCCTTTTTTGCCATCGTGAAGCTCGACGCGATCGGCGAGCATCAACTATCATTCTTCGTTGTCTGTTATCGTTATCAATGTTGTTTTCTTAGGGCTGAGCAATTGCCTTTATATTCACATGTATATGTATATGTATATGTATATGTACATGTATATGTATATGTATATGTATGTATTATGCATACATGTATGTATAGTAGTGAAGAATCATCCTGCTCTTTTCTTTTTTCTTTTTTCTTTTGCGTTTTTTATTCTGTCTGATTCTTTTTGTGGCAAATGAGTAAAGTTTGTTCTACCGAGGCTAGAAAAAGGGAGACAGCTCCGGCGGTGTTGGCGAGCAACCTACTTACTTTGGTGTGCCTACGGGATTCGAGAAAAATATGCTCAGTGATGACAAGTTGCCGGTAAAACATACGGGGAAACCTGACGGCGTTGATGAATAGATCGTGGCCTTAAATCTGTCGTAGAAAAAATAAGTCGGCAAATAATGCAGACCTTTTCCGATAATATCTTCGGAATAATACGATGAAACTTGAAACGGGAGCATTCGCGATTTGCTTGTCGATGCTTGGGAGCGAATTTTTCGATCGTCCCAACAATCGAATCGTACTTCTCGAACCGACGAGATTCTGCTCGACCACGATCAAGGATTCATCGACGCAACGTTTCATGAAACAGTTGTAATGGTAACGAGCTGCTTGATTAACTGAAAGAATGCCATCGCGCAATCGACGCGACAACAAGACAAGTGAAAATAATTCAACTGATTCGAACGATCGTTATCGATCGAGGCTTCTATGTCCATATTTCATTTGCTATTTCATTAAGACGCATGTGATTTATAATTATGTACCTACTTCTTTCTAAATCGCTGGCAGTGTAGCAGCTTTTCAAGCAACTATTTCTCATTCTTATATACGCATATACATATGTATATACATATACACATGTATGTATATGTACATATAGTACACAAGTACAGGTGACAGAGAGAAATTTGAATCCTAGAGTGTGTACATCGCATGCATTCGGCGTTGCATAAATATTGTAAAAGGATCAAATGCTTGAGGCGCAATAGAGGACCCTAATATTTTCTTTGGCAACCATTTCTCTAGAAATTATCCCAATTACTATAGGATAGTATATTGTGCGGTATGTAAGGAATATTTCGATGAACCGTGATTTTACAAATTTCTGGTCAGGGTGGTCCCGAAATATTGTAATAATAGTAGTATGTATGTAATATGGTCTGAATTTTTCATCACATTCATCACATTTCCGCGTAACGGCAAAAAAAATGAGCGAAAGAGATACAGAGTCCTCGGGTTCGCTGTATACAATCCTGCTTTCACTAATTGTAACAATATACTATATGTATATATATGTATATATTTCCTTTTTTTATGTGGTGGGGAAAATGCGCATAACCCTCTAAACTCTAAAGCCGTATATTTTACAGCACTCTAGCATTCGTCAGAACTGCAGTGATTGTAAGAAATGGCAAAGATTTTAATGGCACCGGGTGATGTGTACGCATCTAGTTGGATGCGGTTTCCAGGCAAATCGATTTCGATCTCCTTCTCTTACCCTGTGCAATGAATAATATTGCTCGATAATGGCAACGGGTGCCATTATCACTTTTCTACCAAAAGGACGAAAAAATTGTGCGAAAAGAATTGCTTGCGAGGAAGAAGATTCAATTTGCCCAGAATGCTTTGTAGTCGTGCTGAGTGAGAATATAGGTATTACATAGATCAGATTCTCTCTGAAGCGTGTGTACAGCGATTGCACATCCCTGATACCCTTCGAAACCTTTTCGGGATGAGTATCCTTGCTTTCGTAGGAGTACACGTGAGTTGCAACACCGAAATACACGAGTAAAAGTAGAATAAAAACTTGCCACGAGAAAAAGAACAAGATGAAAATTAAATGGGTTGATTCATTTTTTTTTGTTATGCTACTATTTCTCTCGTTTCACGAACAAACGAACAAAAATTCTGCACGGTCCATCGTTGTCGAAAGTCGCTCGTCCCGAGGTGGATCGATCTAATAATATACATATACTTATCTCGATCTCGATACTCTCGACATCGCAAAAAACGTACACGCTCTCTCAAACGCAAGCGAGGCATGTCCAAAATCATCGCGTATTTAAATATATATATATATATATATGTATGTATATACAATAGAGTATATAATAATAATAGTAATAACAATAATAATAATAATAATAATAATAATAATAATAATAATAATAATAATAATAATAATAATAATAACAATAACAATAATAATAATAATAATATTGATGTGTACATTTATGTACATGTATACATATCTATATGCACATATGTATACATAGTATATACACATAGATAGATAGATAGATATAGAGAGACAGAGAGAGATATGTATGTGAAGAGAAAGATCACAATTGAGAATAGAAATGATTATATATAACGAGATATACAACAGCAATAATAATAATAATAATAATAATAATGATGATGAAGATAATAATAACAATAAGAATAATAATAATAATAACAATAATAATAATAATAACAACGATGGTAATATAATCGCAGTGAGAAGAATGATTAATCGAATCAATATCCATAGATAGTAATAATAATCAATAATAAGAGTGTACGTAAGAAGTAGCAAAGATGGCAATAAAAGAATGAAGAAAGATAAATAAATACGTAAGAAATGAAATTGCCTAAAACTGGGCCAGGGCGGCAGGACGTTCACGGTGAGCTCCTCGTCGGAATCCTGCTGAGACCGTCCGTTCGCGGTCCTGCTCACGCCGATCTGGGCATCCCCGTCGGTCTTGAACCTTTACGGACAACAGGCCAGCCAAGCAACGATCAACAATCAACAATCAACAACAATTTACCACAACACACGAAATGTTTTGTCATTTTTTTTTTCCCCTTTTTTTTTCCAATCTCTTTAGTGCGCTTCTTTCTTTTTATGTCGATTCACTCTCTTCCTTTCTCTCGCTCGCACGCATTCGTCCTCTGGTATCCCTTTAGCTTTAGCATATGTTACGTCTCTAATTATGTATAGCTAATTCTAACAATAAGTCAGCACTCGAATACGTGTACACGCGTATTCCTATCGTTTCTCTACTTTATTCCTATTTCTCCCTTCTTTCTTTTCTATTATTCCTATTATTTCTATTATTTCTATTACTTCTATTATTTCTATTATCTCTATTATTTCTTATTAAACATACCAGGAATGCGCTTGCACACAGAAAGGAAAATGGAAATATTCGTTCAAAATCGTTCATCCCTGACTCGTGCACAGTCCCTCTCACTTTCATCCTTCACTTCTCTCCGTGTCCAGCGAGATTGCCGTAAAAAAAAGAAGGAAATAAAAAAGAAAAGAAAAGAGAAAGGAAATAAACATATCGCCCAGCCTGTGTGACTTGTGAATACAGACCAGCTGTCCACCCTGCAGTGCAGGGCCTGCACGCCTTCCGCGTCGGCCCACCGTAGAATCCAGGCTGCACGACTACATTAGTTATACATACATATGTATATGCAGATTCGTATTCGTTGGTAAAATATCATGACAAAGTTATGCAATGAAATTCTAGCATTGTGGAAAATAGTAGTGAAGCTTTCTTTCTTTCTTTCTTTCTTTCTTTCTTTCCTTCTTTCTTTCTTTCTTTCTTTCTTTCTTTCTTTCTGTCTTTCCTACAAACGAATACGCATCATTGAAATTCTAAATTAATCGACAATTTATCCGTGTCCTCCCTAAACGTTCCTTCATTCGTCCAGAAAAAAACCGGCAGACTTTCTGAAAAATGTACAAACGTTTGTGGCTTTCCCACTCATCGGAAGATTCAGTAGGATAGTTTTGGTCGGAAAATGAAGGCTCGCCGAGCGAGGCGTTCGTCGTCATTCGTATTCGAGGTCGACGATCAACGAATCTGTTCCTACCTCGAGAAAATTTTGCGCACCAGGTGATCCTGCGCTTGATCCAGCTGGGGCTCGTTCTTTCTCCTCTCGGCTAGTTCCTTTTCCCGACGAACATCGGCCACCTTTCGGAAGATTAGCTGCACAGAACGTTTCGATTCGATTTCATACTCCGTAACAAGTTTACGGAGAAGGTATGAAAGGTACATATGTATGCATAGCTGCATCGTGAGAGGAAGGCAGATGATGTCGCGTGTTTAAATGGATTTAGTGTTTGCTGCGGGCGGGGTATGAATCGATGCAATTAATCGGGATACGCGGCAGGCGGCTGGGGGATTATTTATGCCTGCGAGCCGTTTCTTTCTTAATTGCTAGTATTTCCAGCGCTTGCTGGGCGGGCAAGTTTAGACCGTTAATTGTCGACCATGTATGTACCTAGTACATTCCTCGTAATGATCCCTACTCGTCAAACAGTTACGAATCACGCTCGTTATCGCGTTATCGGAAAATAATTTCCATGTCTGTTTCGGCAATTGTTCAATGAGCCTATAGTGCATTGATTACTTTTATCGACAGACGACGATATGCGTGTAGCGCGTGCATACGAAGTAACATACATGCATGTAATCCATGGTGGCCGACACGCGGAGGGCAGAGGGGAATAAGACTGGTTGCGCATGCACGCCGAGGGCCGAGGGCCGAGAGCAGTCGATAGGTGCAATGTAGTAGCGGACTACCTGCACTTGCGACTAACCTGCAAATATTTCATTCATTCGTTCCGTCGACTTGTGGAAATGTTGCGAACCGTTCCAGGACAGGGTTTACCTGGTCGCGACACTTCCGGTCTGATGCATCGTGAAAGATTTTGAGACAAAGTGCGTGGCCTTGGGCGTGCCTGTTTCGCGACGAATCGAAGTGATCCGCGGGAAAATAGCGGTATATGGATTGCCGTGGAGAGTGTCGTTCGCGTTTGAAAGGTCTGTGGACGTATTGTTCTTTATTTCTATTTTAGTTTCTATTTTAGTTTCTATTCTAGTTTATTTCTCGTTCATTCGGATAGCAAATGGAAAGAGATTGGAAAGTGTTGGAGCTCGAACGCAGCCGTGTGTACCTGCTGTCTTTGCCCGCCCCTTTGCAATGGAATATTTCCACGCGGCAGCTGTTTCGTGATCGTACCGTAAAACGATTCGAATGGAGTATGAGATACTTGGTTTGTTGCAGATGGGTCACGGTTCGAGCCGTTCCGCTTCTTCCGCGAATATACTGTCAGCGGACGAGCTCACCTTAGTGGAGAATCTATTCAAGTCCATGTCCCGGAGTTCGGGCTCCATAAAACGGGAGGATATATTTAAGCACTGGTCCAGCCACTTGGACGACGCCCTACTACAATTCGTGGTGAAATTCCTTTGCCACGAACCGGGGAAAAGGGTGTCCGCGATCAATGGGGAGAACTTTGGCAGGCTGTACGTGTTTGCTATTCGCGGTAGCCCGGAGGAGAGGACTAGTTTGGTTTTCGACGGTTTCTGCGAGGAGGAACACAAGCAAGAAATACCCACGGCGACCTTCCTTCGATACGTACAAGCGACCATAAATTCCTACTTGAGATTGCAGAAAAATTCTGGCAACGCTCGCTGTTTAACCTGGAGTAGCATCGGCTGTACCGTAAACACCAGGAGGATAGGAATGAGGTCGAGGAGTTTGTGCGAAGATCTAGTGAAGCAGGGCGACGCGTTGACCGTCGATCTAATAGAGAGCTGGTTTTCTACGGCGGCTACGTTCAACACCATTCAGTCGCACGTGTTCCAGTGCCTCTTTCTGGTATCCCAGAAGAAAGGAGACAAGAATAGCAGTGGTAAAATAAACGACCTGAACCTCCTGCCGGTGTGCAAGGGCTTGGAGAATATACCTCACTTTCCAAGCATCCTGGGCCTGGGCGACGTTCTGTTCTTGAATCTGAGTCTGCCCCACGAGCTTCGCGACCAATGGAGATTCCTCTTCTCCAGTCAAGTGCACGGGGAATCGTTTTCCACCATGCTTGGAAGAATTACTATGCAAGGTTCCACCATCATTATACTCCAAGATACGGACGATCACGTGTTCGGGGGATTCGCTTCGGACAGCTGGGCTCCTGGGCCAAACTTTATAGGAAAGCACGCTTCCTTTTTGTTCAAATTGGAACCAGACATACTGACATTTTCCTCTACAGGCTACAACAATCACTATCAGTACTTGAACGTGCATCAACAAACAATGCCCAACGGTCTGCTCATGGGAGGACAATTGAATTATCCCGGTCTGTGGTTGGATTGCGAGTACGGATCGGGGAAATCCAGCGTATCTTGCACGACCTTCCTGAACTATGTGCAGCTGAGCGGCAAGGAGAGCTTCAGAATCAAGCACTGCGAGGTGTGGGGCGTGGGCCCGATTCCAGATGCAGCGGAAGAGGTAAGAGATTCAAAGTCCATCTTGGATAAAGACTCAACCTCGAAGGTAATGTTGGAGATGTCTGGTCGCAAGATGCATAGCGACGGATGGAGGGAGCCGAAGGAGTAAATGTGATACTAGCAATTCATATCAGGCTACTGAAAGTGTTCCAAAATAGTATCTACAATACTAACGGTATCCACGATACAATGAGGAAAGAACGAATGAATACCGATCTTTGCCGTTACTTTCATTTTTGTGTACGTGTCTAGATAAAATAATAATAATAATAATAATAATAATAATAATAATAATATAATGATAACGATAATGGAAAAATGTTGGACAAACGAAGGAATTGTATAGGGGTTTTGTAAGCTTATACTCGTTCATTTCTTTGTTCGCCTGCTAATTATCTGACTTGTATTAATAAATTCAGCGTCCCAGCAACGGCCTGATCTCTTGCGCTAGCGTTACTTAAGATCGACCCGAAAATCTCTAGAACGACAGAAAGAAAAAACGAAGGGAAAGAAATGAATGAAAGTACGCGCTCGCGCGCGTTGCTGTGTCTTTCGAATGCCTATTATCTAGTGCCTGGTGAATCACGAATCGTTTCTAATTTTGTCGACATTTCTGCGCTGATTAGACTTTATGGACGAAAGAGAATATTGTGCAACACGGATTACTACCGCTTGTTATATCATCAAACTATGCGTGCGCGTGTGCGCGTGTGCGCGTGTGCGCGTGCCATTCGCACGGGAATCGTCAAGCGCGAATACGCATATGTATCATATGTATTTCACTTGGATCGCCGAAAACAAAAGCAAAGAGCAAACACTGCACCGTTGTTCGTTATGTTAAGAGTTGAATAAAGAATGGAAAGGTGATCGAGTGGCCCTTCGCTTGCCCCTACCTCAACGCATGATAAAATATGAAAAATATAGAATTTAGCAGATGTGGAACGTTTCGAATGTTGTTTTGTAGATTAGAGAACAGTCACGTACCCGATGACTTAGGTTATAGGTGAGAACCAGATTCCTAGCGAAGGAGTTGGCGAATGCCTGATAAAAATCCAGCACCTCCAGCAGTCGATCCCTTTTGATCGTGTGCAGATCGCAATAGGTAAGAGCTCGAACATTGGCAGCGCTTTGCCCCACCGATGGATTTGTCCAAAAGCTGTCGCCGAACACGTCACCTTTGCCGAGGATCGCTACCACTTCGTCGTCCTGAATCACCTCGAGGCTTCCGGTCACGATGAAGCACAACGAATCGATGGATTCTCCCGTGTGATATAGCAGATCGCCCGGTGCACTGTGCGACATTGTAAAATGCATCGCCAGGGCTCGTAGGCAACCGTCGGAAGCCAGCCTAAACGCAACGATACAACGCAAGATTAACCTTTTATGTCTGTACAATAGTTATTCAGCATTCTCCATTGGTTGCCTCGCACGTCTCTGTACGCGCAACTCAAATTCCCTCTCTATTCAATGGTTTTCGTGTGAAAAAAGTGGAAAACGAGAAGAGTGCATTAGCAGTATCGGGACGAGAACTTGCCTGAACGCCGGATGCTCGTTGAAAACCTTCCTGTTCAAGTGAACACAGATGTCGGCTTTCATGTCTTTCGGGCAGTAGTTGAGTACCTTGTCGGTGTCTAGGCCTTTGGTCATCGCCCAGGTGCTCACCACGTAGTCCATGACCCTTTCGCTCAGTGCTTTCGGCACTTCGTGCAGTTTCATGAACTCTCTCACGTTGTTCAGCATATCGTGGTACTTTGCTGTGGCGGACGTCATCTGTTGAATTATCGTGGTGACGTGACCGAATATCGTGGCGTATAGCAGAGCTGCGAAGAAGAAAGCACTGTTTTCCATCGTTTTCCATCTCCTTCCACCGTACAATTTGGAATTCCGATCGAAAGGCTAAGGAAATCGTACCAGCAATGATCATCATACAGATGGTAAAAATCTTTTCGTTGTCGGTCTCGGCTGCGACGTTTCCAAAGCCCACAGAGGTCATGCAGGTCATGGTAAAGTACAAGGCGGTGACGTACATGGTCCTTCTGGATGGGCCAGCGATTAGTTCCGGCGCGGTGCTGGTATTGGTCCATAGATAGCTGTAAGGTGACTGGGTGACGTTCGCCAGCTTCCACAGCCAGGAATACTGGACCCCGTTGTCAGCGTCCGATCTTCCTATCGAGTACCTTGAACGCAACCGTACTTATTAGCCGGGCGACTGTTTGGCGGGGCCGGTTCCGAGGTTGTACATTAAAGGACGAGTGTCGATTCGAAGGTAACTCCGAGGTGGGAGACGAGTGCAGAGCAGTTTAAGAAAATAAATAGCGATGGGACGCGACGCGACGCGACGCGACGATAAATATCCGTCGATTCTGCCGTAACCGTGTTACCTTTTTGTGCGTGGGCAGGGCAAAATCACCTTAAAGTGACGTACCAGACACAGGCCAGCCAGTGAGCAACCAACATGTAGAAACAGAGGAGTAGAATGAGCATCGCGGCTCCATACTCGAGATACCGGTCCAGCTTTCGAACCACCCGACCCAAACGCAGCAGACGCACCACCTTCAGCGCCGAGAACAAGCTCCCTATACCGTCCTCGTCGTGGTCGAAAGCGTTGAACACGTCGTACGGCAGGCAGCTGAGCAGGTCGATTATGAACCACGACTTTAAATAGTTCATTCTGATTACCTGCAATTAATCGTTGATTTTAGAGTAACGAGGAGACGTCGCGTCGGTAAATATAGTAGAATTGGATTGGGTTCGAACAGTGGAACAGTTTTACGGGGTTAAAGGGGGAGTTGAAGAGCAGGGCCAGCAGGGCCAGCAGGGCCAGCAGGGCCAGCATCGAACAGAGTTTCGACAAAAGTTCCCACCTTTGGGTCAGAGACCACCTCGCCACCGGGACCAACGAACGTGGTGTGAAAGTTGAGGACAATATCGATGAAGAATATCACGTCGACGATGCTGTCGACGACTAGCAGGGACACGTCCTCGCTCGTCTTGTTTTTGAACGCGACGTTGTAGGGCACCATGATGGCCGTGTAAAAGGTCAAACATAAAATGATCCAATCCCAGATCGCCTTGAACGCGCAGTAATGTAACAAAATGTGTGGCGGGGTCTTGGGCGCCTCTTGTCTGTACTGCGGCATCACGTCGCCGCTTAACGACATCATCTGCATGCACGTTCGAATGAAAAGTATGGTTGATTGGTCGGTGGCAGGATTTTCCTTGGCGCACGAAAATCTTACATGAGCTAAGTGCGATTGTTTCGCGGTGGTTGGCAACGCGGAATCCTTTAAGGCTGGCAGATGGGAGCTGAACTGTGAGACCAGAACGGATCTGGACCTGGTGACCGATCTGGCTAGCTTGGCGAATTTCGAGAGGCCACCCTTGCTGTCGTCCGCCTCGATTGGCTGCTTCAGGGCAGTGATGTCCCGGAAGGTCAACAGGAACAGAACCACCAGGTCCCGTTCGTTTTTTATTGGCGCTATTTGTAGAAGCAGCCATAACGGTGTCTCTGTATATCCACGGAACAGAAGGCAACGTTCATATTATTTTTAGTGAAATCGCAACACTGTGTCGATCTATTCGGATGCTAGTCTATTCGAACTACATAATCGTTAGTGGTAGTCGACTCGATTGCTATCGTTCCTTGCATATTTCACCCTTGCAGGAGAATTTTCGTTGAAAAAAAGCAGCATTGTTGTACGAAATTGTAAGGAATAGTGCAAGCATATCGACGATAAGGTAGATCGTCGGCGAATAATTCTTCCTGCAGAGTATACTACCTTTCCACTACTGAGCATGCTACCAATTGAAAAGCAGTTACTCCGACACTAACGAGCCACGCGAAATGGATAGACGTGAAATGACCAATAAGCGAATGAAATTAATTGGTATACATTGGCAAACTCGTGCCAGCATGCAAATGAGTGTCGTATGTGTCGAGTGGCGAATTGCACCGGAAGCAGTGGTCAATTTGCTTTTTCAGAAATAAGTGATTCAGTCGGAAGAAACGGTAAACGTAATAGAAAAGATGGAATATCGGTAATAAGAAACCCTTTGGCAAAAGTTGGAGGCAGAAATGCAATAATGCGATGGTTCATTTCACACTATTTTACACCCGTTTATTCTCGTTTACTCTCGTTTACTCTCGTTTACAGTATTTTGTGGCCGTATGTGAGAGGTGGTTCATTTAAAATGGCACGTCTAAAGAATTGTGCTTGGTCGAAATTGGAATAGCCTTCCATAGCCTCGACGCCTTCCGGCGATGCCAGATCACTGATCACTGATTACTCATTACTCATTACTCATTACTCGTTACCGATTACGAGTCCAGGATGGTCTGCTCCGAAGTACACAGGGTTTGCGATCCAGTTGGAAATATTCGATTAACCGTTTCGTTTATTGGCATCGATGTCGTTTATCAAATTGGAATACAATGAGCGGAATGTCGTTGAGCGCGATTCAAAGTAAATAATCCACGGGGACGTGGTTACCTGACAGGGAAACATTGGTCGCGGAAGTGAAAGGACAGCTTCGTTGGGAAAGTTTGAAGGCAATCTCGTCGCAGCGTCGCAGCGTCGCAGCGTCGCAGCCCCTGCGCAAGGGTCGTCTCCTTCCTTTCTGTTCGAATTTCTTTCTTCTTCGTTCGCGTTGAAAGTTTGGAACGATTCAGACAATTGGATTCTACTCGAATTTATTTGACTCGCAAACCCTGAGTAGCAGGCCCATTTCTCCGTGGCCCTCGGAATTGCGCAACACGCCTACGGGTACGTCTATAGTACATATGTACATACATCTACGGGGGAGTAATAATATTTACGAGTACTCTGGACAAAGGAACTCGCGACCCTTTCGATCGTTCCTGTTCATTTTAATCTCCTTGCAACAGCCACGACTTGAGACGAAACACACGGACAGCTTAAGTATTATACTTTGCGCTTGCCTACGTGCCCGGCGAACATAATGTCTTGCGATTAAATCCTTGCGATCCTTCCGCTATCGCCGACAAAACTACAATATTATTCCACATCAGCAACGTTCATTTCCACGATTTCGTCGAAATGGACAACGATACTGGAAAGAGAAATTTCTATTTTCGATTCGTTTTGAAATGAAATGGAGCGGCCTGGTACGGGAACACAAGTGATTGGCGCGTAAAAGGAACAGGGACGAAGGCTATGTTCGCCGGGCTGGCAAAAGGAGAATATCTGTGAAATCGGCTGATAGATACGTGTGTAATACGTGTGTCTATTACTTAGGAGAGATTTCGGGGGGAATTAACTGAAATCAAGAGTAGGCGGGACGTCGAAACGCGTCCTCTCATTATGGCCGGCCCTTGGTCCCGGGATCGTTCGACGATCCTTGTAAGTGTGTCGTCTCTTGTACACGCTAAAGATGGGTGTACAACAATCGTATACAGTATACAGTATACAGTACAATACCTCGAAACGTACATTAATATTTATAGGCAATATATACAGGGCGTGGCAAAAATCGGCGTGGCAAAAATCGGCGCGGCCCGGGGTGAAAACGTAAACGTCGTCGCCGCTCTAGGGGCGAAACATATTTTTCTTTTCGAAACAGTTTCACTTTGCAAGATTTTTACCGAGCTACGAGACAAACTATGCATATATGTATAGGGAAATATCTGTGGCCGTGCGCGCAAGATACGTTCATAGACATAGCCTCGTATTGCTGTTTCGCCCTGGATATACATAAATAAGTATGCGTGTATGTGTATACATGTATGTATAGTATATGGTGTTTCGTTAAAGGTATATTCGAGGGTGACTTACTGGTGGGTCTTTCGAGCACTCTTTTGCGAACCTGTGCTAGACATACCTCGTGGGGCACCTTTAAACAGAACGATCATTCATTATTCAGCTCGATGAGCATATCGAGCTCAGGCTAGGATTGCGCGTGGTCTAATAGAGGAAGTCGTTGGTCGGGATCTCTCGTTACAGAGTAATTGCTACCGGTCTGCTGAGAAATGTTGGTGAAATGTCCTCGGTCGCTATTCGGATCGAGCTTCGATGGAAACTCGTTAGCGATTTTACGGTTAATTCAGAAAATTCAGCAAATTCGGGAAATCCCTTTGAATAGGCAATAGCGCAGCACTGCAAACTGCAAACTGCAATGGACATTGCACGTATTCGTAATTGGTCTGATAAAACGAAGGAAAATGAGAAAAAGTATAAGATGGAAGAGTCGGAAGCCTCGACATTCGTGACGATGAAACCGAAAGAGAGAAGGAGCGAATCGTGAGATGGATCTACGGAAAGTAGACTCTGTTTCTGATATTAGACTCGTACTGGCGTACGAGGCGAGTTTATGTGATTTCAGGCGACACCAACAACGACGCCGACAGTACCAATGGCCAGCGTCGAGCATGCACAATGGTCGATGGTACATCGTTTCGTGCCTCGAGCCGTTCTGTCGGAATCACTTTGCCGCGGAATCGACCATTTCCGCTCGCCTCCGTCGCGCCATTCATCGACCTTTTCATTACTTTCCCACCCGTTTCGTTTACCCTTCCCTTGCGAGTTTCTTTTCTATAGCAGCTGGATCAGAATTGTCAGCTCCTTGGAAATATTTATTCCGGTGCACGGAGCGGAAACGGTCTTATTCGGCAAACAAGGAAGCCACGAACACCACATTTAAGCTTCTCCCATGCTGCGATAGAATCGTTACGGGTACTTACTGTTCTTCTTGTACAGCAGGATCTCGAATTGATCGTGAATCTGACCCTCGAGGCATTCCTCGATCCTGGCGATCGTCTCTTTGTCCGTCAACTCCCCGTACATGAATCCGCAGCGGCAGGACTTTTGCATAACCTACAGAAAATGCACCAATAACCGTTGGCAAAATTCAAGTAAAACAGGGCAATAGTTTGGCTTGCTTTTGTGGCTTCTAGTATTATTTATTATTATTTGGTACACGAGAGGAGCTCCTGAGTAGAATGTTGGATTGAAATTTGTCCGAGCAGGTGCGCTGCACGCATTATTCGATTATAGCTAGGGCGATAAAAATAAGATGAAGCTGGAAAGGGAACGAAGAAAGATCGAGCATCGCGGAGTGCAGGATATTTACCTCGGCACGATTGTAGCCAGAGATTTTGCAAAAGCTTTCGTTGCAATAGACAATAGGGAAGTCGACGATCTGAGCGTTCGCCAGGAGGAAACTGCTGTCAGCTGTGAACAGAAAAGCGAACGAACGAGACACGTTAGTCAACTTGGACATTGAATTTTCTTCTTTCTGTAGGAAAAAATAGGAGGGATATTCTGTGCTTTCTTGTACCTAGAAATATAAATAAGATGTCCGTATTTTCCTTTCTAAAACAGTATCGATATTCTACATACATTCGGATGTTTTTTCCTTACTCGTGTTTGCGAAAACACAAAGAGCAAATCAATTTGCTTTTATTTCCATTTCGTTTTTCTTTATTCGTTCGGCGTTTAAAAATAAGAAAAGAAAAAACTCCGGAATGGATGTTGCTAGACTACTTAGTAATGAGAATTTCGAGGAAACTCGAGGCTGATATTTGCTGCAGCGAGATGATTTCAATTGGGTTTGCGGCAGCGCGCAATTCGCTGTTTGGCGAATGAAGCATGATTTCCGAGCAAGATAATTTCTGCATATCTATTTAAGCCGGCCACCCTTTCCACCGATTCGTTCTTAATTGAACTCGATACTTTTTCCGAACACCTATCGACCGGGGAATACAGTGCATAGTAGCGCATAGCAGCGCATAGCAGCGCATAGCAGCGCATAATGGAGGTAACGCGCGAGTCAGCTTCTCGTGTCTCTGTGACCCGGTCCTCTTGGTCGAAACGGGTCAAGGCCACGGACACCACCACCCGCTCTCCCACGTCAGACGACGTAGTTATCTACTCGAAACTTGTCTGTGGACGACATCGCCAATCGAAATGAAATTTCGCCCCTTTTGCTCACATGTTCCCTCGACAATAGTTGCGGCCATTGAAACAAATGTCGAATAAAAATATAAATGTAGTCTTAAATTTGCAAATTCGAAATGGATATTTATGCGCTTGCACATATGTTTGTCCGTGGAGGAGGGTGAGAGGCCGACGCGAAGGAACATAGGATAGCCCTGATAAGAGAGACGCGAGACGAGCAGCCACTTCCGATCGAGTGTCATCTCGAGCGCGTGCCATCTCGACCGTGGCCAGGCCTGTGCAACAGGAAGTCGAGGATCCTCGAGAGGCTTGCCAACTCTGTTAGTAAATTGGCGATTTCGCGTGATCGACAGAATCTTTTTCTGCTGCGATTAGTCGTCGCAACGACGTAAGTCGATTCATTGAACGCGTTGATATTAAAACGTGAAAGCTAACGCAAAGCTAATGCAAAGCTAACGCAAAGCTAACCCAGTGGTAATTGCGTTTACATTGAAGCGTATATTAATGTGGCTCGCACGATAGGGTCGATAAGGATTGATAGGAGCGCGACAGTAGGTAGAGAAAAGGTCGAATTGGGAATTGGTGCGAGGCGGCGGGCAAAACGTTTGAAAAGTAAAGTTTGTCTGGAACGTTTGGAAATAGGTGTCGAATGGTAATCTAGAAATGTTGACCGAAAGCAGAGTTTTTCTTGGCTGGTCGTGTCCCGTTGGGTGATCCGATTCGCGAGTTTTTAATGCGTTTACCGAGGCAGGCTATGGTAAATCCGGTTCAGCAGAGGCAAGTGGCTGTTGAATATGGATGAGATTAACGGACCGATGTAAGGGAACATTCCAAGCCCCCCGGCGATAAACAGGTCTCCCCTAGTCCGCGGAGATGAACCTCCGAGTGCTTTCCATCGTTTAGCCGAGGCACTACATGCACACTTGGCTAATGTATGCATCATTGATATACACTTTTGGGAAAATCGAGCGTCTCTTTGCAGCTAGTGCATCTAAACCGGCGTAGCTTTTCGTCGAAGAAACTCACACCTGCGCTGTGCGTACTTGAAAATTTCTCAAATACATAGTTGAAACGGCACGGCAAGGAACGGCAAGGAACGGCAAGGAACGGCAAGGAACGGCAAGGAACGGCAAGGAACGGCAAGGAGCGGCACCTTGAACACGAACATTGACTATGCCAGCGCAACAAGGTCGGCCGGCTTTAGTTCTCGTTATATTTATCGCGCCTCGTAATCGATACTCGGTCTCTCGGGTAAACAGCGTAGGATAGTAATCGTTATTTCGGGGTAGAATCGTGTCGCTGCACGGCTGGAATCGGGCTAGAATCGGCCCCGTACTTGAACCACTTTCAGTTAAATTCTAAACGCGATTACACCAGGGCTTCGCGCGTCATCGAAAAGAACGCAGAACGCAGAACGCAGAACGCAGAACGCAACATCGTTTCTCGGCTCGATCGTTTCACCTCCCACAGAGCTCAGCGCGCTGACAACGGGAGGAGGAGAGAAAAGGACCACGCGAAGCACGTTCGCGCTAATCTGGTGTGCGTGGATTCTGGAATGTTATTAGCCGAGGAACAGCGATGAACTTGAAGAGTATTTTTTAATTAACTTAGACCTATAAGGGGATTCGAGCTATTTCGTAAGGTTTTTTCCCTTTAAACTCGTGCTTCCGTTGATCGAAACGATCGATCTTGAGGCCGATCGACGCACACATAGCCCACGGCCCGATGTTTAATGGACTTTTCTACTTAGAGGCCGATCAAGTGCTCCGAACCATTCCGAACCATTCCGAACCATTCCGAACCATTCCGAACCTCTTTCCCCTTTCACGCGAAAGCACCGACCTACCCTTGGACTCTCCCACACTCCGGCACTCCACGGGGAAACGCAAACAGAACGAAATGGAGATTACGAAGATGACTTTTCAAATGGTAGTTTCGCAGTTTCGCAGTTTCGCGATTCCAGCTATCAGAAATTCGATATTAACTATCTGAATCTCGCTCGGTGGAATCGCTCGGATCAGTTTATTCCCATTACGACGAACAACATCGAAATCGGCCTCTATTATCGGCTGCTTTTGCCAAACGAATCGCGGACCAGCGTGAACCGGTGGAATAGCTTTGCCGGGCACGTCCGACCATCGGCAGCTTATTCTACTGCTTCTATCCAATTGCAAGTAAGATACGCGCGTATAGCGCGGCGTAAAATTTCCCCCGATAGAAGCATTGCGACTCTCAGGAATATTTGTGTAGAAAGGTTCGGATCGGCTTTCTTCAAAAGATACGACGTACATATTACGCAGCTGGCAATCGTGTTTACCAAGTAAGGTCAGCCAAGCTGGCTAACTTAATCTTGATTTGCACGCGAGTTCTAGCCGCGACGAAAGTCGGATCGGTGGGTCAAGGTGCAGTTTCACGCACCGCCTTTCAGCCATCGCGCCATCGCGCCATCGCGCAAGGTGACCATGACGACTACACTCGCACCTGGCGTCGCATGCTCGTACATTTAACGCCGTACCTACGAAACGCATCTTGCACGATTTACGCTCGCCCCAATGATAGCAACGATATCGTTCCCTTATCCAAAGGATCGCCGTGTTTGCCTCCGCGTAACAACTCTCGAACGAGCGCACGGCTATCTCGATCGTTCCTCGGATAATCTTGATGGACGCGCGAACGCACGCTCGGCCATTGCGGCGGAACGTAAGCTAAGCAAGTTATCTAGAAAACTCGTTCGTCCTCGGTTCCCGTAAGAATCCCGTAAGAATCCCGTAAGAATCCCGTAAGAATCCCGTAAGAATCCCGTAAGAATCCCGTAAGAATCCCGTAAGAATCCCGTAAGAATCCCGTATCGATGTCAATCGGACGAAAGATTCCAGCGTTACTTGATTCTAATCCGTGAATCCTCACGAGTGAGAATCGTCGTCGTCGTCGACGGGTTAAACTGCATTCTCATCGGTGCGACGCCTAATGCGACGTTACATATGTATGTTTCCACAGGTACACCCAGATGAGGGGTATAGGGTTTGCTTTCGGGGAACGTGAACGCAATCGCGACGGTCGAGGGTAGAAAAGTTTTAGCGCATTCCATTTTCCAGCGATATTTCTACCCTGGCACGTACGAGGATAGTCGAACGGTGGGTTGCGTTCGTAGAAGAGCGGCTAGAATAATTGAGAGTCGGGTGGAATCGAATAGACTTTCGTCGCCGGTTGCCGTTGCCGTTGCCGTTCCGTTGCATTGTGTCAGCGATAATTGAAAATCGGCGATACTTGTGAAACGATGCCGTTGAATGGCAACGAGATAACCGAATCGACCACGGTATCTCCGTTATTAGAAGGCCGACAATGGTGACGAATAATGGGCAACCGCGGTACGTGCATGTGCATAGATATAGGTGCTGGTAGAAACGGCGAGAAGGACGCGGTGGTTGGACGGATTACAAAGCCGAGAGAAGCTATTTCGTATCGCCTCGCTCTCGCGATCGAAGGTACGCGTGTACATAATTCGGCATTCGGTCCGTCTAATTACGCGGCCGACCGAGGAGGCAGTAACCGGGTGGGGGTTGAAAGGAAAGGTCGAACGGGAAAGCAAGTTTCACGCGATCGAATAACGAACTGGTTGCGTAGGCCTAGCGGTCGACTGGCACGAGGCACGAGGCAACGTGGCTGCGAACGAGATCAGCCTTGAGTCGGCTTTCCAACGAAACCCGTCGCGGCTCGGTGGCACGCGATACCCGAACAATCGTGAGGGTAATCGTTGCAGTTTCGCTTTTCGTTAGGAATGCCGGCCAAGAAGGGTGCGTGCCGTGACCGATGAAATCCGTGGAGCTGCGGAGAAAAAAAATAGGAAACATTTCCTTTCCTTTCCTTTCCTTTCGCTGTCGCGTGCCGTTGGTCAGTCTGCATGTTTACATTTGCAAATCGAAACGACAGAGAATAGGCTTTCGGCCATTGGCCGAAGAGCAATGGAGAACGTGAAAAGCTCCTAGCCGTTTCCTCGCGAAGAAGCGGAAGGGTTACGGGGTGGGACGCGGCGATTTTATTGAATTAGCGACGAGAGCGCAGCGAGAGTTGCTTGATTTCCAACCGCGATTCATCCGACCAGCTAATTGCGAACCAACTAATTAGGCAACGCGGGCACACGACTCGTTGAGCATTGTTCCGCGATAAACGAGGCCGTTCTCCTCACCTTCCCGAGGCCTTCCTAAGAATTTCTCTTCTACTCTCTTCCCGGTTAGTCTTCCGAAGGTATTTCGGCTGCGGCCATTGGGCCCAATGTTCTCCCCTTTTCTTATCCGATATAAACAGCTGCACGAACATTTGTTGTTCAAGTTCGTTAAGATCGAAGCTCCGTTCCGCTTCGCAGCTCCTTCAAATAGGCGGACACGGATGCCGGATGCTTCGGTTTCGAGTTGAGCCTCGAAGCGACAGGCTAGCTAGCAATACACCGTACTACATGTATAATGCCGTGCTATAGCGGTGTAGGGATAAATCGGATTAGAATGATAAGTGAGGTATCGGAAAGTCGAAGGAAAAGTGGATGAAAGTGGTGATCTGTCAGACAAGATTGGAAAAGACCGATGCCGCGTTGCATCGATTAAAAGAGAAAAGGGAGATTAAAGGGAGGATGGATGCGTAACTTTCTGGGTAATATCTGTGGCCGATAGGTAGTTTGCCATTCCGCGAAACGATACTTTGTTCCGCTTTTCTCTTGTGTGATTCGCAGCGCGCGACACGGCTGCTCTCTAATTCGACTTTGCTCCAACCGGTATGGTACGCATATGGTACGCGTTCGCCAAACATCCAGAAAGATGAGAAGGTGAAAAATCCCCCTTTTCGGGGATTCGAACCCTTTCCTTTGCCCGGGGCATGAGGAAAATCTAGTGGACCAGCGAGAGTCGGAGAGAGAAGCAGCGAGCATTTTTCCTTCCTCTGGCCTGTATACTTGTATGGAGGGACGACACTAGTTCGTCCTCAATTTTCTTCGGTTGCCCGACGCCCGAGAACCGACGAGAGATTCCCCCGAGCGACTTTTATTATTCCACTTTTAAGTGCCATCTATTTTTAGCCACGCCATTCTTGGAACGTCCCACTTGCCGATCTTCTCTTTCCATAACCCGAATATATTCTATTTGTGCGCGCAACTTTCTATTCATTTTTCGCCAGCCTTAATTCTTCTCCCAAACCGCGCCGACGCGACGCGTCGCGTCTTTCTTTCCTTCTTTACACCGATTCGGTACGCAAGCTCGACTCGAATTCGGAGCATCGATATCCGACCGACTATATTCAGAAGAATTAAGAAACGGTACTGCAGTGTACAGACCAGGTATGTACTTGGACATTGTTAATTCAATTGTCCCTGTCTCTTCCAAATGCCAATCTCGATTTAGCTTTCCTTCCTCGTGTGCGTGTATCTGTAAAATCCTCGATGCAAAGCCCTCTCACCTATATTTTCAATCTGCCCTTTTTTTCCATCCCCAGTTGGTCGAGACTCGTGAAACTGTTTACTTTTTTGGGGGAGTTTTTCCTTGATAAATGCCGAGATTCTCTGAATTTCGAACACGAGACACCCTTCCACGCGATGCGAAGCGTCGCGATTATTAAGCATCGAATGGATGTATTGCTCGTCCTAAACCTTTTCCACCTGCTCCAAATAATGCTCCAAATAATGCTCCAAATAAGCTTGCTCAGAGAGTCGACGAATGTTAAGTTAAGAGGCAACGTTCCAGCGAGCGATAAATATATACGCGTTCCCTCGTATATATTCCATCGAATGCTAATCGAGGAGACATCCAATTGATTCGCCGTCATCGACAGGTCTATCGTCGAGGCTCGTGGGTCGTGGGGTTATCAACCCTCCTGTCTCCGGCAGACACGCGGCACGTTACAGGGGACAGGTAAAATCGGTCAGTAGAATCCCTCGAAATCGGTAGAATGGGCAGAGGAAGAATTGGAAGAATTGGAAGAATTGGAAGCGGGAAGAAAGGAATAAAAGAGTATCTGTCGGTCGATGGGGGTTGGAGAAGGACGCGAAGAGTGGTTTACGGATACGGGGCAACTCGTGTTTCGAGCTGTTTCGAGCTGTTTCGAGCTGTTTCGAGCTGTTTCGAGTTGTCGATATTTTATTCGGTATCGGCGCGCGGCGTGGTCACCCCGCATGCGGAGTCGAGTTCTTTTGCTCGGGCCGGTTGGTATTTCTAAAAATAGGCGTGTCGACCGGCCCGCTAAGGGTTCAAGTTTGCATTGCGAACGCGGACAGACTACTGTACGTAGTACATCCATGTAACCGGAGATTTGACCCATTGACCCGGCGGAGGAGGCCGAAACCAGCCGGAAATGGCCGATTCTCTTTCACCCGTCTCCACCCCCTTTGGGACGCGCATATCTCCTCGCGGCTTCTCGCGGCTTCTCGCGGCTTCTCGCGGCTTCTACTCTTCGATTGCTCCTCCAATCTTTCCAGGGAACTGTTCGATCGCTCCCGGCACACTCCGAGACACATCGGTCCTCTTCTCTCGCTGACCAGTTTTCCTCGGAGCTATAGCTTTCGGTCGCTCGAAGCACCGCGCTTTCGTTACTCGAATGTTTCATTGTTGGTCCGATTGTTGCTACTGTTACCACGATGCCTGTACGAGGGGGTGCGTGGTGAACTGCGTCCACATTTATCGACACAGGCCAATCGACTGGACTGTCCTTGTCCATAGAAGTGATCGATTGGGCACGTGCAGCACGACCGCGAAAAAAAGCGTGTCAAGCGTGTTCGCTGCAGCAATATTTCGCGTGCTTATTTCCAAATCGAACTTGCACACTTTCCCTTCTCCGCGATACAACACGCTGCTGATTTTTCTCCACCGATTGCACGGCGCATGATCCAACTGTCTACATACTAGGAAACTGTGTCCCAAGGATGTTCCAAGTGCGTGTCAACGTGTCAACGTGTCCACGTGTCAACGTGTCAACGGTCTCGCGCTACCTACGGCAATCGCTTTTCGATCCGCTCTTCGATGAAAATATTGCAATAGAATTTTTTCTATCAATTCCTCTTCGCGCCTGGGAGGCATGGGTGGGTAAAATTTGCATCGCTCGACACGCAACGTTGGTGTTGCAATCGATACACCACCACTGGCCTGCACGAATTGAGTGCAGCGGTATTTGAGAAAGATTATTCATTGCGATTGCATTGCCAGCAATGTTGCAGTATCGTTGACAGATCAAACGGGGCAACGCGCGTCGAAGCGGAAAAGAAGCGTAGAATCTACTATAAACGCGAAAGTGCACTTTTATCGGCATCAGGGAGAACGGGAGAACGGGAGAACGGGAGAACGGGAGAACGGGAGAACGGGAGAACGGGAGAACGGGAGAACGGGAGAACGGATAGTTGGCCGTTCGCCTGTATCGAAAATCGACATTCTTCGCTCTGGCAAACAAGCGTCGGGAAAAACGAGCCACTATTATAGGCTACGCCTGTAAATCCAGAGGGTGAATTCGGCTTCTCCGTTCGTTCGATCGGAAAGTACCTACAAGTGCGCGGTTTGTTCCCGCTGCGAAGGAATGCGAGGAAAACAGTCTATTATATTATAGATACGCGTTGCGAAAGCAAAGTCTACGAGGGGCGGCCCAATGACCGGGGGGAGAGACAGAGGGAAAAGGAAATGATTATTGCATATGTACGTATAGGTATACGAGAACAAGGGTGTCTTCGGTGCTCGCTCGACGGCTTATTAATTCAATCGCCCCTGTAACAAGCCTCTTCTACCCCTCGGCGATGCTAATCGCCGCTCGACGATCATTCGGATGATTGGGTGATCGCGTCGAGCGAGGCAGCTCGTCATCGGTCGGACGAAGCTCGATTGAAATATTTCAACGTTAATATTAAATGTTAGACGATAGGAATATTGCTCCGGTTTAGGTTTCGCTGGCAGGCACGATACTTGTACGTAGCAATCGCTTCGCGTGCAGGGATTAGTCGGCCGATTCTAGTCGAATGGCCATAATAAGGATCGCGTTCGGCGATGTCGTTCGTCCGTAATCTATATTTGTGCTTTGCAAATTTTCCTTTGGCGTATTAATAAACGCTGCCGGTCGCGGTCGGACCAACGATAAACAGAAATATAATATCTATGGCGATGGAACGTGAAATCGGCGAGGCAATTCTCGGACGTGCCGCGGAGATTCTTGAAGATCGGCGAACCAGTTGAATGTTTTTCCTTCTACGCCATTCGAAGCGTTTAATTCTCGTTGAAAATGAAGGTCGTTCGGGGAAACAGGAACGTTCCTTTCAACGATCGAACCGAATTAGTTGCTCCCGACTCCATCCTGCGAGGCTGCGAGCTGGCGAAATGCAAGGGGGCGGAATTTCGTTAGCACTAGAGAGTGCGCTTCGTTAAGGGAGTGTGGACGTTGCCGGAGGGAGCGCGTCGTCGGAGCAAGTCGGCCAGGTCGTTTTCCGCGAGAACGATAAAGATAGGAGCACGGTACGTGACTCCGGGTCCTCTCGACACTTCCGGGCTCGTTTGAATCGAGGACGTAAGAAGGTGTGCGCGCAAGGGTCCGATGGCGCTCCGCTCCTTCAAGTTTCAGCGAAACACCGCGAAGAAGAAGCTGCGTGCAATTATCCCCTTGGATCTTGGAGAAGCCCAGGCATTTCAGTTGATGGGTGATCGATGATCGCGTATGTGCATGCGTGGTATAGACACGGTATCGGACGGAGCGAAACATCGGTTACTTATTCCTAACGAAGACGATCGCGCGTACGAGAGTCGACCAGTAGGAAAAGAAAGGAAAAGAGAGTCGGCGTACTCACGTTGGCTGCTGCTCCGTCGTATGATGTTTTCGAGGAATGTGTTTTGCGGGGCGACCAGGCCCCTGCGCCCCCCTGGCATCCTTTCTTCCTTGGATGAACCCGGATCCTGGTCGCAGCGGCTATCAGGATCTCGTCCAGCCTCTGGCTACGACGGTCGCGCACAGTCTTCCGCGCTTCATGTCAATGTATCTCTTTCACCCCGCTTTCCTTACCTACGATAGCTGCCCTAATGCACACGTTCACTAACTGAATGTCATTATTCGAGGGTAGTTGGCCATTGCGGATCGAACGAGCCGATCCTTAATAAATGTTTCCGCTTCCACTCCCTACGGCGACAGTGAATTTCTCTACCGGCATGCGTAATACGCGTAGCACAATTCCAGTCTCGCCGAATAAACTTCCGAATAAACGCGGCAAACGCGGCAAACGCGGCAAACGCGGCAAACGCGGCAAACGAGCCAAAGGTACTGAACGAGCAAGAAACGCGAACCCTGCTAGGACCTAGGCGTCTCTGTCGTCACCTGAACGCGAACGCGAACGCGGTGCTCCAGCGGGCGGTGATCGGAGGGCTTCCGGTCCTGCTGGCCTTCCGGCCCAGCGTTGCGATTCCCGACGAACAGGCTGGAGAGTGAGTCGCCGTCCTCGCCCTCGCCCTCGCCCTCGCCCTCGCCCTCGCCCTCGCCCTCGCCCTCGCCCTCGCCCTCGCCCCCGTTCTTCTCCTTCTTGTTCTCGTCCGCGACCTTGCCCTGGTCGCGGTGGTCGTGGTCGTGGTCGTGGTCGTCGTGGTCGTCGACGACGAGCCACGAGACGATCCGGACTTATCGAGGCAACGACCACGACGGAGTCGACGGGCTCGCGAAACTGTCCTCGGATGGTGTGCGCGCGATCGATGACCCATCTAACCGCAGTCCTTCCAGGTGATCGCGCGTGCTGTCACGGAATCCCGACGGCAAGTACCTGGACGATTGCGCGCTACCTGCCACGTCGCTCTCCACATCCTCGGCGTCCTCCTCGGTGTCGGTGCAGCTGGTGCCCGCGGAGGAGGACATCCCTTGGACAGGGGAACTTTCGGTCAAACGAGACTCTCGGTCACATGCTTCGCTTCGCTCTTCTTGTCGCGATCTACCCTCCAACGCTTTCCTCGATACCCGCGGACCTTTCTCGGGGGTCGAGCAGCGGCTGCTTGTTTCTTGCTGAAACCAAAGTCGAACAGGTATTAGCTTATTCCACTAGCAACAACAACAACAGCAAGAGCAACGATAATAATCAAGGCAAACTTTATCCATCAATATGAAATGGCTACTCGTGAAAATTAATATCGAAGGCGCGGCTACTTTTCCGGTAGAACGGGGACGGTGTCTCGGCAGGACGTCGACCTTCCAAACCGTGAAAGATAAACGTGCACTTTTCATTAATTTTCTGTCTCTGGCCAATCATTGGACGGCGCATGAAAGGTACCATCGAGGAATCTCTAGGAGATTATTAACTGGATTTATCAGGGATCAAATCGATTCCCATTCTCGATCTTCGTTCTCGAGGGCGGCACGCGAGCACCAATATTCCAAGCAACGAAATCGGGCTAGTCCGATTCGCGAGAATTCTAATAGCGTTCGAAGGTCGGCCGCTTGTGGGAAAAGTGTGGGAAAAGGCGAACGGTAACGGGAAGGAACGGGTTGGAATTTGACGAGCCGGTTCGAAGGGCCGAGCGAATCTCGCTCGAATCGTGCCAGCGAGACAACGGTTTTCCATTTTCCGATCGGTGTTTCTCTGGACCGGCGCCGCGGCGCCGCGGCGACGCGAACCAGAGGCAATACTTCCGGGAGCTCGCAGATTTACCAGAAGAGGTAGAAAAAAATATTGGAAGGGGTGAGAGAGGGTCGGTAAAGAGGTGACCCGGATTTCGCTGATGCGAGTCGAGCAGTCGATTTGAGTCTCTGTTGGCGAAAAACCGAGTCGTCGCTCAAGGTCGCCTATGATTTTTCGTGGGAGGAGTTTTTGGCACGACTGCCACCTTTTTTCCTCGCTTCACGAGCGATCGATTCCATTCTATGTATGCGCAGCTCGTACTTATCGCGATTCCTCCAACTAGGAAAACGGTAAACGACCGGCACCTTCTACCACCGTCCAACCCTCTTGCAGAAATAAATCGTGGAAAAGGGTCGATTCTCCTGAAAGCTGTCGCGCCGAAAGGCCAAAGGCAAACGGAACTGCCAGTGCCCCCTCGTTAGCTCGAGGCCCTATTTTCAGGCTGGACGCGGCTTGGAGAGTTGGGAACGTAGAGGCAGAAGAGTTTGAATAAACTTAAGTATCGTCTGAAAGGGGGTGCGCGTTACAATCGCGTTACAATCGCGTTACAATCGATCGACCTTCCTACATTCCTCGACGCCGAGCTGCATTTTTCGTCTCACCTTGGACGCGCGACCCGAGGGAAGGCAAAGGGCAAGGGAGATTGATAGGACAGGTGGATCGTAGGGGCGACAATGCGCGTGCATCGTAGAGCGGTGAACGTGGAACGATAAGGAGGGGGCAGCAGGACGATAGAGTGACAAACGGGAGGCTGTATAAAAAGAACTAGATGCGACGCAAGGAACGCGCGCTCGATTTTCGATTCATCTTTCTTCCAGTCGAGGAGCCCTCGACAGGTGTTTTCCGTAAATGCCCCCGCGAGAGGTGGACAGAAGGGTGGGAGAAGCGGAGAGCTTGGCCGACGATTGGAAAGTTTGCAGCGCTCTTGGCGAAGGTGGTAACTGAGAATGACGTGACAGGAAGGGGAGCTTGCCCCTCGTTCGCCATCCGCGAACGTCGTTTCGCCGATTCGTGCCACGGGGGCACCGCTCGTAAAGCCATTTCGACTATCGCGCGACATAAATTATAAAATCGACCGACGCCGGATCGTCTGCGTCTGTGCAATGGCCAGCATGTAGGACGCCGCGGAGGAATCCGTTCCAGACACTTGCACACACTTGCACACACTTGCACACACTTGCACACACTTGCACACACTTGCACACACTTGCACACACTTGCACACCGATTCAACGATATCCACTCTGAAGTGAAGAGAACGACGATCCATATTATTCGTGTTTCGTTCACCGTGCCACGTTACGTTTCGCCTATCCAATATTTCCATCTCGATACGCGAGGTGAAAATTTCAGGGAAGGGCCACGGTAAGATCGGGCAATGGCAGACGAAAGAAGGGGGCGGTAAAGGGCAGCAAAAGCTGGCGCAACAGATCGGTGACGTGGAACGCGCAAGGGTGTATTCGGGACAAATTGGTAACGGCAGTTTGGCGGCAGTTCAATTCTTTTGCCGAGAAATCGAATGCACCGGTAGAGCGAAGAAAACGTGACCGTGCCCGTACAGACTACAGACGACACGGTATTCCAACGAGCAGCCCTTGTTGCCACTCTGCGTAATTGGATCAACGACATCTCCGTGCCTTCGTAAGAAGATAAACTCTGCTGGACGCGATGCTTGGCATTATCGCGGCGGGCTATGATTAGACGGAGAGTATTTAACCCTCTCGCCGCGAAGCCATGCGAGGGGCTCAACACCTGCTAATACAGCTATTATTTCTACGAATCGTGGCTTCGATTCAAAGCTTGTCCCTCCTCGAAAGTGTCGAGGAAACTCTCGGACGCTACGTCCAAGAGTTTGCCACCGCAACGACCCGTCGACCTGCAAACCTGTGAGAAATTCGGAACTCGCGTCGCCGCCGAAAGTCTGAAAGCTTTCGAGCTAGCCGATAATCAACGCCACGTGAACCGGAGTACTCGGGCCGAATAGTAGACGAATTACCATCGGCGTGCGCGTCTTACGAATAAAGTTTCAACTGCAGTCGAAACTAGCGAACGTCCAGGGTATTCTCGAGGTTGGCGACGATCACAGAAATGTGCAAAAGAAGATTGTCGCTGCTGGCGCTAACGCGGAGGGATTCCTGACCTATCCAACTCTGCGTCCCGCTCTCCAAAGATTGCCCCACCGACTGGTCCAGCCGCTCCACTTTTCGCCAATTGCCTCCGTCGAGGTGGACAGAAATGTAAAGAATTCGCGAATGACACGATCCACGCGATGCGACGCCTTTGCGTCTATTAGCCAAACGTACTGGAGCGGTCCACTCTTGCAGCCTGCAAGCAACCGTCCGTTAATAGGAGCGCGTTAATCGTGCGATTGTCATCCGAGTCATCAGAGTCATAGGGGTGCGAGAAAGACGACGATAACCTTATCCACGGTGGACGAGCAGGATGGGTCCGTCCATCGCGTTTCTGGATCGTATCGCCCCGAGGATCGATCGCTGACTGGTTTCGGTACGCATTTGGGTAACGCGTCCCGGACACGTTTCACCTAGTTTGGGCGAGGCGAGGCGAAGCGAAGCGCGGATGCTTCGATATGTCCGCGTCTTATCGCCGGACCAAAGCTTCCTCTCGGGGTGAATAGATGGACGGTGTTTCACCCTCCGCCGCGCGCGCGCGCGCGCTCGCGCTCACAGATCACCGGATACTCGCGCACACGGATTTCGAGACGCAGCCGTACGGCAGGCTGACCGAGTAGCGACTGAGACTCACCCTCCGTGGCGGCGCTGACTACCCCCGACCCTACTGTCCCTACCCTCGCGGCCTCGTTCCATCTCTCGCGGCGCTGCCACCACCGCTCGCGTCACTTCCTCTCGCGATTTCGCTTCGATGAGATCTCCGAATCGCCATCGATTCTTTTTCCTTTATTCCGCGATCGATACTGCGACAACACCTGACCCTGCAGGTGTACGCTCTTCGGACCACGCGGATCATCAATTTTTCAGGGGCTATTCCGGCTCGCCAAGTTTGTCGCGCGCAGAGAAAGGGTTCCGCATCCACGTTCCGTGCCACGTGGATCAGCAGTGAGCCACATTCATCGGCGTCGCGACTTCCGCCAAGCGAGCAACGTAAACAAGTACGTAACTGGCGACGAAGCAACGATGCTTCGACTTCATTTGGAAAGCTATAGAAAGCCATCCCCTACACGCGTCGATCGTGCGAGTCTTTCGACAAAGGACAGCAATCGCGATCAATGAACTCGATCGGTCGACCGATTTCTTCGCTTGATGCAAGTACGCGATCGACCGCGCCGAGTAGCGCGGTGCGAATGATCATTCCTGCAGGCCGGTTAAAGGAGGAGGCAAGTCCATTCCTGGGAATAGACGAAAGAAGAAAACTGGCGGGGAAAGAGGGCGGTGAAGAAGGAGGGTAGATTTGTACGATCGAAGCTATCGAAGGGAGGGCGCCACCTCGCCGGCTCTTATCACCCCATCCTTCCGCTGTTACGAATCGCTATCCTCGAGTGACCCGAGTGCAAAAACTCCGTACCATTCCCTTACCTACAGCGATACCTTTTCCTCCAAGGAAAGCTCAGTTTTTAGGTAAACAAGTCACTGGTTCGAGAAGAGGGAGCTTTCGAGTTTGGAATTTTTATACCCCGACACTAATTGCAAGGCGTGTCTGGCTGCCTCTCGAGGCATCAAATTAATTAATGGCATACCAAATGACGAGTCGCTCCAACTCCTCGTAGCCTGGAAAAAGCAAACTACGTGCACGTGATGCGGCGTACGATCGTGCCGCGAATATCAATGCTTCCTTAGATGTGATCGGCGAGCAAACTTTCGTGCTCGTTAATTATGCCGTTCATCAATGGTGTACCATTTTCTTCCCCCTTTACCTTTTCCACCGCTCCTCACTTTTATTCTCGTGCTCCCTTTTCGCAGTGCCGAGACCTCCGCCTATAAGCCGTGCGTTCGTTGCACGTTCACTCGATCATCCTCGCGATCGATTGGACATTTTAATCTGGCCAAGCCGGAGCAATTATTGCTACGATATGCACACGTATCTCAAGTTCCAAAGCCTCTTGTCTCCGACGAGTCTCTGCTCGACGGACCTTTACGTTGCAACCCTTCTGGCCCGTAAACATGTTCAACAATGGTAACACTCAGCAGGCTAGCTAAGACATTTTTCTTAATCCCGGATATGAATCCGCCATAATCCGCTATAATCCGTTGAAAATAATACGTCCGATTCTCGTTGCACCGCTCCTATCGTGTAACCAAAGTTCGATTCCGGTTCGAAAGCGCGGAATTATTTGCGCGCGAACTGGACTCACTTGGAAGGTGGCAAGATACATCGGGATCTTGCTTGGCCCGTCGCCAAATGCATTTTCACATGCCGCTTCGACCTGTTCCCCTTGCAAACACTTTTTTATCGCATCGGTCTTCGGAATGTTTTCGGAATGTTGCCCGGTCGACGAGCACCGTTGCCGAATTGCCCAGGGAATTGTACCCGCGTTTAGCATTTATGAACAACTCGAATTCTCTGCGATTGCGTTCACAATTAGTATAATTGCGTTACGGTAAACGGTAAACGCAATGCAGAAGAGTAACTGGTCGCGCGTGCACACGCACGCGGAATCGAAGCTCCCGCTCGCTATTTCTTTGCTATCGCTTGGACATTTTACACCGAGCCGTGAAATAGTAAGCTCGTCGGCGATATTCTCCGCACGGCCCAATGCATAGCTCGCAGCAGATTAACTGTTGGACGTAATCTATTCGATTAAAGAGCTTTATTGTAACAAAAGTCAACAAAAGTCAACAAAACTCAACAACGGTAGGCAAACGATCCTTTTATTTACAAGTTAGAAAGAGACTAAATTATGTCCACCTGTGGCTTGCCTAATCTTTCCAATTCTTTCCTTGGATTTCTTCCTTCTCCAACATAGCGCTCGTGATGCCCACTTTCTTCAGCTCGGCTACCAGTTCTCCGTTCTTGTGCATTTCCAACAGGATGTCGCAACCACCCACGAATTCTCCATTTATAAATACTTGCGGTATTGTGGGCCAGCTCGAATAATCCTTGATCCCTGACCGCAAAGCCATACGTGTAATAGTGTACATGTCCGCGATGTAAGTAATATTAACCTTGTCTAAGAGATTCGTCCCCGAGAACATCATGGGCATCGTAGTTGACGTTGTGCATCCTTAAAATTTGTACAACCGCGTTGCTGAAGCCGCATTTCGGACTGTCCGGAACACCTTTCATGAACACAACTACTTTGCCTTTCTGTCAAACATAATTCACGCTGGTTTATAATGCTTCGGTATACCGTCGTTTATCCAACAAGGATCGCAATCGTTACCATGCTAGAAGCATTACTAAGTAAACACTTACCTTGACGAGGTTAGCAATTTTATCGGCAGTCGCCGAAAAACTTCTGATAGCGTTGCAAAGCCTAGCTGGGATCATTTTCTAGCTGCTGTTGTTCAGAATATCGCGCGCAACAATTATTTCTTTTCGGGGAATAACAGCGGACCTGGTTACCCGGTCGATGCGTCAACCAAGAATGGATTACGCCATATTACATTTCCTGTACGGATTACGGCATACGGTTTCCACCTACTGTACGTATGCATGTACTTGCTACTTATTCGGTGCTTCATACCGCCCTCTGGAGATGGCCGGAGAAAACGACACGAGAAATGAGTAGTGCCCTACGTGATCAGCAAAGAAATCGCGACGCAGACGGAAATCTGGTCGGTGAAGTTGCTGACAAGATGAATCAAACGAATTTCCAATTTCTCATCTTACGCACAAGAGAAATTGACAAAATCGCAGCCTATTTCCTCGACGCTTTTATCATACGTATACTTAACAATTGTATCACAGACTAATATCCATACTGTAACACTTGCAATAAAAAATATTCAGTTCGATATGATATTCAAAAACACCCGCCGTAAAGAGAGAACATCACCCCCATCGCCCAATCAGCTACCAGCCAATCAGCGCAATCTATTTCAAAGCTCTCCTTCTTTCGACCAAGGGATCTCGTAGCGATTAGACGTGTTCGGAGTGCCCGTCGAATTACGGTATGTCGCATAGTCTAATATATTCTTGAAGACAGGAAATGATATACATTGTTTTCGTTTCCCTGTCTTTCAAGTTTTCTGTGCTTTCTTTCTTAATATTAATGAATATTTTGCAAGAAATTAAGTAAATATTGCGCAGTGAACGGAATCACACCGCGCGGCGTGCATTTTCTAATCGACTCCAGTATGCATATACGTATTATTTTTGACGTATGCGTATGCGTATGCGTATACGTATTTCACTTCTCAATTCCATTATCTTGCAATATATTCTGCAGTTTTTAGCAATATTACCATGATATTGGTGATTCTTAATACATTTATCTCTGATTTCAGTTAGATTCCGGTCCATGGCGTCTCTTTCGCTAGCTTTGAATCAGAAATGGCGCGAACGCGACACTTTCAAACGGGAATGCGCAGGACCGGAGTGACGCGCCATGGGCGCCATATTGTTAAATCAACTTCACGCTGAGTGGTAAGCGTTCTTCAAATTTCTTGTTGAAATAAGTAGAATTGTAGCAATATATCTGTATTAAATTATAATTCATACCACGTATAATACTGGTATCATATACAGTCGCGTTGTAAACAAGTAGTAACATAATGCAAGCAATTATTTCCGAGTATTTCATTGCTGTTTCTGGCTGTGGTCGGGAAGCTTGTTTTTCCTGGAAAATAACGACTATTTATCGCGAAACAAAAAAAGACACTTATCAAGTAACATATGCGTTGAAATATTTCTAGGAAACGCGAGCGATCGTAAAGAAAAATAGTGTTTGGCTTTAGTTGGGTACCGAACACAACCGAACGGCAAAGGACGATGGCGAAGGATGTCATTCTACTACTTGACTCCGAGCTGACAAAACATATGGAAGACATCACAGTGAGGTGCGTTCATAATAGCTATACCATAATTATTTCCACTCTATTACCGCTGCTGTTTATGTAATAGGATTCTAATTACCACGTCACATAATATTGCATTCGAGTTGAATTATTGCTTTAGAATATCAAAATTTTCATTACTTTCGTGCACTTGTTTAATTTCCTTGTTATTCTTTGATACAGGAGTATGGAGCGCGTTGATTATATGGACAAAAGTAAGCCAATAGCTGTACATCGAATTCAAACAGATATGAAACTGTTTGGAGAATGAGATAAGAATGCATTTGTTTCTAGGCATAAAATAAATTAATATGAAAGAAATGTGTCGGGACAACAAAAACAAAAAAAAATTGTCCGGATGAAAAAAACCGCGTATAACCGAAACGCGTTGTTCGAATAGTATAATTATTGGAGTTGGTAATAATATAATTGACTTGGTACAATATTGTATGCGACACATCATTTATTTATAGTACAATTGAAATAAGAAAACTTGTCGTCAGGTGTTTCTTTAATTAAAAGATTTTTAATTAACATTAAATGTTTCATATCGTTTGTTGCCTTTCATTACGGCAACGAACAAAAGAATTCTTTAAAATTATTTAATTTTCGCATTGTTTTCTATAATCTGTGGGTAACGTTGCGAGTGACATGGAAATGGTAATAGGACCCCGGGTCCGAAAAATCGTGGCCGAAAAAATACATTGGATGTCTTGTTTATTCCTATATCTCGTCAGTGGACCGGATGATTCAACTGATCACTGTTCGTGAGCGGAGAACGCTCGAATCAGTGTCGGATTTCTGAGTCGGTATGGCAGTCGCTTTGGCCAACGAAAGTCCATAAGGTGATTTGTCTATTCGTATATCTCGTCAGTGTTAGAAGTAGACAAATCGAGCAATGTATTTTTTCGGCCCATTTCCCGGGGATCCATTTAATAATTGAAAAAATATACTTTTGTTCTTTGCCTCTATGAATAGCTGTACGTGACGTCACGTGACTCGTCGAAAAGTTTTTCCCCTTGCATCTGGTAGCCCTGCACGACATCCCCCTGAATGTGGCACTGAAATAGTTTAATGTTCGTAAAGAACGATTTGTTTTTTTTTGTTCTTCTTCTTTTGAAAAAGCTGCAGCGTTTCAGGTTCCAAAGAATTGATAAAAGCTACAGCTGCGTAACCCCGTTTCACAGCCGCCACTTCAAATTCGATCTGCGTTCGTGGCCTACTTCCGAGGTGTGTGCTCGTACCGCGAGTCGCGTGGAATCTCCACGACGACGATACTTGTCTGTTTCACCAGCAAATATTATTATTATAATGTTAAATATTAATATATTCAAGGCGACTGGAACGAAAAAGAGCAGAAGGAGAAGAGGAAGCTCGTGCAATGTAAGTGGGCCCAAGGACAGGTATTTCGCTACTTTATTTTCCAGTGTTTGAATTCGGCGTCGAAAAAGGGGAAGCCGCGCGAAGAAAGAACGCTTTCGTTGTAAAAACTTTTCTTTCTCGAGACAGAGCTACGTGAATATCCGTAAATACCAGAAATTTATCTTATCTGTTTGATACGTTATCGTTTTGACCAAAAGCCAGCTAACAATATACAATATACAATATACAATATACAATATACAATATTATGGAGGGCCATAGCCGAACGTTTCGAGAGGAAATATTTTTTCCATTGTTTCTGCACCAGCGGTGATAGCGACGTGATTGTCGCGGCGTCGCCGACCATTCTTTAATACTTGAGAACTTTCGAGTTTACTCGTTCCGTAAGCAATGTCGATTTTTTCTTTCCTTTTCCTTTGCACCGAAAATTTTGGGAAATATGTACGACTCGCGGCATTCGGTTTAATTCGATATCTGGCCTACTGTTGGCGCTCGTAGCCACTTTCTTCACCTCTTTCGAAGCAATGCCATCGCTTGGACAGCTTCCTTGCTCGCGTTCACGCGCATCTATATACGACATATGTACATGCATGCAAGTACATACGTATGTACGTGCACGTTTTTATCACTGTTTTCGGCTATCCGACGCATACATTGTTTCCGCTTTTGGTTTGAATGTCGAATATTATCCTGGTACCTATGCACGGTAGCCGCGTGTTTTTCCCATGACGTAGGAATGAAAAATCGTTAGCCGATTGCACGTTCGCGGCACGTGGTTGTCCTTTCCGAAGGTATGACGTCAGGTGTTCAATCATGGTCACCGTAACCGATCGCCATGGAAACTGTACTCTCGCGTGGAGCGTATACGCCGACGCGATGCGACGCGAGACGCCCACGAGGATTGAAAATCTGAAAGTTCAGGTCGGCAAACGGATAAGCGTGTCGCGTGTATGCGATTGCGATAGGTCAGGGTCCAAAGTACGAAAATAGCAGCGGGTAAACATGTTGAAAAATTTGTCTATTTCGAGTGAATCACGCGAAATATGTATTTTGTTTACAGATGCGGCGAAAGTGAAATTCCGTGGAACGTTGTAACGCCGCGGAGCGAGCACGTTTGTCCAATCGGGGCTCGTTTTGGCCGGGAGAGCCGGGAGAGCCGGGAGAGCCGGGAGAGCCGGGAGAGCCGGGAAGGCCAGGAGATAAGCATTGGAAAAGGAATGCACTTTATTCGGCCGGACGCGGTCGCGGACACGGATACGGATAGGTGTTTGATAGCGGTGGCGTTGGAAGAAATGTCAAGCCCAGGTAGAATTCTCGCATCCATCTGGACTAAGAGAGATGCGGCCTTTTAAATTCTAACGGATGGAGTGGTGGACGGTTTTTTCGTGATTGCGTAAAGCACGAACGACCTACTCGGCGTCCACCATCTGGCTACACGCCCCGGCGCACTAGCTGTTAGAATGGTACGATACATATACGTATAAAATGTCGGGGCACGAATAAAAGACGAGGCAAGGTCCACGCAATAATCGCGTGCGATCTTGTAACGCGTCCTTGTGTTTTATTACTTTTCTCTGCGTAACAGTGAATGGCCTACAGCCGACTGTGTACAGTCTACTGTCTACGATCTACATGCATAGAGTGAGCAGGGTCTGCGGCACAGGGCCTACGGTGAGCGAGGTAGGGAAGATTGGGCAACGTTGTGCTTAATAAGCGAAAAGGTTGTACGATTTACGAAGGTCAATCGCAAAGGGAACAAGGAACGACGATCGTAGCGGGATCGTAATACGGCCGGCCTGTGATTGCTGCAGCATGTTGCGTGGCTCGCTTAAACGTGACCATGCTGTGACGAGGGTTTCACTTTGCCGCAATGTTGCCACTATGTTGCCGCTTGCCAGCTACTGCCAGTTGATGCATTTTCACGCGTGGAACGGTGACGCTAAATGATACGGTTTCCTGTTCGCAGGAAACGGGAAACTCGAAACTCCCAACTCCCGCAGCACAAGGTATCTATAGACATGTGTGCGTGCGCGTTTCTGCATATAGGTATAGATATGTGTATGTGTATGTACATAGGAAAAGCAGCGGGCAAGTTTATTGGATAATGCACATTTGGCTGCAGAAAGGGTTTGGGCGAGGGGAGTGGGTCGTTGGGAAATGTAAAATGATTTCGGTAAGGAGGCAAAAGTCCAACTCCTGCGCTCGTCAAGCTTGTTCGATTATACTCGCTTGGCAGCATGGGCGGGGGAGGTTGTCGGCACGGGCGAGCATCTGCGACGAAGAAGAAAACGCTGGAGCGAGAAAGAACGCGCAAGCCAGAAGCCAGAACGGCGCGCTGCTGCGGGGAGAAAAGGATTCGTGGATGAAGGAAGCGGTGCGTGGATCGTGGCACGTGCAACAGGGAAAGAGAAACCTTCCGTCGATTCCTTTCGAGGTCGAAGACGGGAACGAAGCAGAAAAAGACGGACCGGTCCGCTGCGTCGTGCTTGGTGCATACGGGACGACCACGATACACACCGGCCAGAAAGAAAAGAAAAGAAAAGAAACGAAAAGAAGAAAACATTACGTACGGGAGAAAAGGTAGGTTTACGCGTATTATTGCTGAATCGACATCCAGTGGAGTAGCTTTGTTGTCCACTGCGAACAGTGTCAGCGGCAATATCGATAGCCACTGGAAGCGTGCAAGGTACAAGTATTTAACGTACACGTTTCTTCGCTACCTAGGTACTGTAAGCGTTGTCTGTCGTTTTGTCGCCTTTTCCGATTGGAATCTACGTGAATATCGATCGGAGCGTAGAATGGGCTAATGGGCCAAAGTGTTGGCACCTTGGCGAATCGAATTTCCGAAGATTGGCGATGGAACGAATAGGGAGGCGCGCCGAGGAAAGAAGCGCAACGAAGTAACGTCCGAAGAAAGATGGAGTATTCAGTTGCGGCGTGGGGTTAAGGGAAGAAGAGCAGGAGGGAGAGAGTGGCACGCGTCGCGGTTGTGGGGGGAACGGAGGGTGGTGAGCGGCGCGACTGGGTTTCGGAGCAGCGGTGCAGCGGTGCAGCGGTGCAGCGGTGCAACGCTCGGTATCCCCCGAGGAAGAGATCGGCGTTGAGAGGGGCGACGAGATTGGCGAGGAGAGAGGCGAGGCGTGCGAGCCACCAGGGCCGTACGCTGCAGAGCACGCGACACGCGTTCCGGGAGCCACGGTTCACGCGCGACCTTAACCCTTGCTTGCCTTAACTGGCACGGTTCGCGAGTGTCGGCGAGCGGCACGAAACAGGCCACGCATCGTTTTCAATCCGAGCAACGGTACCACATTTTAATTGAAAGTGCTTGTAGTGTTGTTTGTGTTTTTAGTGTTTTTAGTGCACATGCTTGTATCCGTCGAGTACACGGTATGCCTATACGCACATTGTACGTATAATAATGTTAGGCGAGAACGGTGTTCGAGTCCGCTCCCCCGAGTGAAGAGAGACTAAAATATGCGTTCGACTAGGTGTTTGCGTTTAAAGCAGGTAGGAAAGGTCGAGTCGAAGAGACGCGGCCAAGATAAATGAAGGCTGGACGGCTGCAGGTTGGTCCACTGCGTCGCTGGAAGCCAGAATTTACTGCACCCGCCCCGTTCCTCGGAAGGCACGCTTAAAAGTAGCGGGCAGAAATCAGTAGCCGTTGTTTCAACATGTTTGCGTTGACGCGTTACCTACAACTCGGGCTAACCGTAACCGTAAGCCGCAGAACGAGGACGAAACCTCCGTGGAGGTTCGTGGAGGTTCGTGGAGGTTCGTGGAGGTTCGTTGAGGTTCGTTGAGGTCCGCGGAGAACGGAGAACGGAGAACGAAGAGCGAGAAGAGCGAGAAGAGCGAGAACAGCGAGAACAGCGAGATTGGAACGGGACAGAATAGTCGAGTTGGCAATAGGGTTGGAGCGGAGGATACGAGGGCGGATCGAGAAGGACGTCGAAATAGAACGGGAAAGATGCCTGGAATGAAGGGTGAAGCCGAAACAGTGAGCGGAGTTGTCCCCTGCATCAACAGTTGCAAGCTACAAAGTGTTAGAGAGAGAGAGAAAGAGAGAGGGCGAAACGCGTACGCAAGTTGCCGGTGCGTTTACAAACTCCAGTGGAGTATGTAATCGCTGCCGCACAGTTGGTCTAATCTACGATAATAAGTGTCGGCTCGGGACGGCCAGTCGATTAAAGGTCCAACTGCGCGTGCACCTCGCAGAAAAACATCGGCCAAGCGAATTCGTTTATCTCAGGTTCGCCGAGAGGCGCCGATGTGTACACTCGACCTATTTGCGAGTCGTCTCCCTCGAAATCGGAACGCCGCGGCGCCGCTTGGCGTTACGAGGAGCTTGCTTGCGGCTCATCTTTTCTAGTAGAATCGCCCCGCATTCGGAGTTGTACCGCAATTTTTACCGCACCCTGTATATTCCCATATGTTGACGGAGAAACGAGGAGGGACCGTGGCGAGTGCGGTGGCAGAAAGATAGCGAGGGGAAATGAGCTGAGCAGTGAAAGGGGTGCAGATAGGGGGCTAGGGACCGAGGGTTACGGAGGAAGAGAGGGACCGTTGCTTGGAACGAGCAAGCTTGCTTCGTGACTGGCAAGGGTGCGGGGAATGGCGGGGCGGCTAGTGGGTGGCAGCCGAGTCGAGTCGAGCCGAGCACGAAACGATAGGGGAAATCAGTCGCGGTTCGAGTACCGCCACGTGTGCACGTGAGCGGCTGTGAGCGGCTGTGAGCGGCTGTGCTCGTCTTCTCGGTGAGCCTCTATCTCGCTTCCATCTCGAACGACGCGACGCACCACAGTCGTTCTTCCTCCACCTTCTCCTTCTCCTCCTTCTACTCCTCCCCCTTTGCCTCTGCCTCGTCCACGCGTTCCGCAAGCCCCTGTCCGAAATAAACACGATATGTACATCGTGTTCTCGACTTGAATTTCGACAGACAGCAAAAATCTCGACCTTCCAGCGGTTTTAGCGGTTTTAGACGTTTTACAGGCCTTTCGAAAAACCTGCGACGTTCCAAGGGACGCCTGCGCGCCGATCTCACCTGGTGAACGGGGACAGGGGAGGCACCGTCGCCAGGCCAATCGGGACCACCGATGTAAACAGAGACGAGAGTCCCCGGTGGCCGGTGACTGCCGATACGCTTTATCTTTCTCTCTCCCTCTCCCACTCCCTCTATACGTCTATACAATGTGCATAGATATTTAAGTATACATATGTGTATATCTCCTCCCACTCCAAAACACTTATCTCTCTCCGTCGTTGTTGCTCGCATAACGAAAGGACGTTGGAGATAATCCGTAGCGAGCGGTTGTTCGAGGGGAAAGCTTCACTTTGTTATACAGTTTTCAATTGTCATTCGACGACAGAGAGAATTGTGCGCGCAGCGCGAGTTGTTGTTACTTTTGTGACCGATCGAACGTGAAAATAGGTGCAGTTTTGGAGCGCGGGAAAACGCTAGTGCGAAAGTGAGGGAAGATACATACATACACAGTATCTGTCGGTGGTACGGTCCAAGTACCGATCGCGATCGCTGTGCTTGGATCGAAAGAAGGGAGGATCGAGATGCTCGACTTTGAGCAGCAATCGAATCAGGCACAGGCGTTGGCTTCGTTGGACGAGGACTGGCACCTGCTCGAGGGTGAGTGCAATTGGGCGCGACCTTGGCAATTTTTCTATCCCCTGGCTTGGGCACCTTCGAACGCCGGCGACGAGCGCAGTGGCGTCGACGGGTAAACCGGTGCAACACCTGCCGACGTACCTTTCACGAGGTTGATGCATCGGCGAGCGTATCGCAGGTGCGCTGCTCTTGCGCTCGATAACCCTTGAAAGCGTCGTTCGTTCCAAGTTAATCGAATTCGACGCGCTACGGATTACGCGCTAAACATTAATCCAACTCGTAGCGCAACGTTTGCTGGGTAGGTGACCAGCACGCTCCTAATTCGCCAACAGCTGTCTCTGTTTGGCACGCGTTCGGCGTGTGCTCGAGAGAGGGATACGTGGCTGTGATTTTGCGAACAACAGGATAAACAGCACAGTGCACGCGTAACATTTACGCGGTCGAATGCGAGGCGGTACGCAACAGCTGTGCGACACTTTTGCCCGTACAGAATGTGAACGACGCGACGTTTTTAAAAGAGCAGCTGCTTTCCGGATCGGCATCTCGACTTTCTTTGTCCCTTCTTCTGGCTACAGGCTACAAGAACGGCCGGAGTCACGTTCACGACTTTCGTTGCTTGCGAACAGGATTAATGTATACATATGTATATGTACGTACGTACGTACAGCACGTTTAGCCACTTGGCGTTGCGTGAAGCACACCAGGTAACCTTTCGACGCTAGTGTGCGATTCGCGGTGTTGTAGGAAGTTGCGTATTCGGTATTCCGCTACGCGTTACACGCGCCCTGCTGCACTCGTGCTGCATTTTCAAGCGCAGAATAATAGAGGCGAAGAGAGTGGAAAAATTGAAGGGAAAGAAAAGTGAAAGGAACGAAGTTTGTTTCTCTAGAATCTAGAGAATTAATAGAGAATCTGCGCTTGGAACGCGCTTCGGCCGGCGCGTACACCGCAGTGCACGACTCGCACCTGTTTCGCAGCGCCGAAATGTTTCACCTGGTCGTTGGAAATTTTCAGTCGGCGTCTCGCCGATGCGACGCGACAAAGATATTGATTGAAATATAGTTGGGGATGTTGGGTTTTTTTTTTCGCTGGGTCATCGATTCTCAAAGGCATTGGCCCAATTGGCGAGTGAGGGACGCGACAACATTTGCAGGCACAGTACATACATAGCTGTATCTACGCACGCGTTACGACCGCGGACGCGTGCCAAGGACCTCCGTCGGAGTTGGTTCACTCCCAGACGGTTTTTCGATAGCTCGGAAATTTCGCAGCCTTCCGTGTCCCTACATTTTTCCATCGTACTCCGCTATCGATTTGCCTTTCCCTCACCGATGATTTTGCGAATGAAAGTGTACATATGTACACATGTATGTATATCGTTATCGTAAGACCGAGGCACAGGCGTAACGTTTTGCCTCCGTTTACGCGGATGAAGACCGTTTACATGGTTGGTGGGGTTGAATTTTGTCCGATAGAAGCTGCGATAGAAGCTGCGATAGAAGCTGCGATAGAAGCGAAGAGGAACGGTGGCAGAGCGAGGAGAGGAAAGGGAGGGACAGCACTGCGGCAGAAAACTGGTCCAGGTGGAAGCTCGATACTACCGGAGAGCGTGATCCGCCTTGAATATTCTCCGGCATAGAATTGCTAGTGTTCGCTGCACGGGACTTGAACATTTTCGCGACACGTTTTCGGACTTTCGGACAACTGTACAGGTAGCTCCGGTGTAGCCGGCGAGGCGGCGAGGCGGCGCGCCGGCGGGCGCCCAAACCCGTTACAATTATCTACGGTGCGCGCAAACGCGCAAACGCGCAAACGCGCAAACGCGCAAACGCGCAAACGCATCGTAGATTGTAATTTTCATTCGGAGCTTCCAGGGGCGTAGACGTATTCGGACACCGTTTCCCTCCAAGAGAATACGAAATACACGTTTCCATATAGAGTATAGAGAATGTCGATGACATTGAAATCGGTCCGCGTGGAAGCGAAATCGCGGCTCGGCCTTCGACTCTGGCCGTTTCTCTTTACCTTGAAAGCGAATAGTGCAGAGATTCCTGGAAAAAGATGCGACAAAAACGCGCAATATTTTCCCTTTCGTTGAGATGGAAGGCGAATAGTTTTCCTGTCGGACCGAAGCTGTAGAAAGCGGCGCTGCTTGCGACTGCTTTCCGCAAAGCGAAACGTATCGTTGATCGATACTTTGGTCGATTATGGAGCGAAGCGATGCGGTGGTCTAATCGTTGGATTCGACGGCAATGGAAATGGGAATAGAAATGGGAATGGAAATGGGAATGGAAATGGGAATGGAAATGGGAATGGAAATGGGAATGGAAATGGGAAGGCTGACGCCACAAAGAAACGGACGCAATGGAAAGTGAAGGCCGCAAGGCTCTTTCCATTGCACTGCAAGTGGCGAGGAACGCGGGCATATTCCCCGTCACTCGCAACGGCATGGCAGCGCGTCATCGTTCGGGCCTGGAATTGTGGCACGTGTGGCTCGCGCGTCGCTAAAAACGATCAAACGGTTGATAATATTCGCGGTCAGGTGAATATAATATCAGGCGAGATTGTATATGATCGCGCTGCGCGTGGTGCGTTGGAGGGGTGGGTGAATGCGGCATGCACGTATATCCTGCGCGAAGCAGAGAATCTTTGAGTTTGCTGCTCGATCTCGAATAGCTCGATCCAGACGGTGAACCCTACGCCCTATGCGCGGCATCAATCGAACTGGAAATTTCCGGACGCATTCTGATCCTAAATTCGACGTAGCTCGGGGCAGATTAGCGTTGTCGAGCGAGCTCCGCGATCGATATCCTCGGCATGGCCAAATGCCTTACAGCATGGCCTATCGATTTGCACCTCCGCGTCTCTGTCCCGTGGCGTCGCGTCCCGTGGCGTCGCGTCGCGTCGGCGAGGTCGTGCGCGCGTTACACGGACACAGTAAACGTATGTAGCTGGCCGTTCTCTATGCCCCGCATTCGTCGGCGATCTAATAAGTAATATCGCCTCGCTAACCTTGGATCGACCAGGCAGCGACGCGTCCATTCTTTCGACTGAATTCCCTGAAACGTTAGTAGCCGATTGAAAGTTGTCGAATCGATGGTCGATCGGCCGCTTCGCGAGCGCGGTTGCGAGCTAGATCGTAAGGATCAATGAAACCGAGAGTTTGGAACGTGGGTGAATGGCGTAACCGGAGGGCGAGCTGCCTCGCGATTACAATTAACGCCGGGTGGAAAGTATAAAAGAATCGCGCAACGAAGAGCGTTGAGAATCGACGACTTGGAGCGGGCAAGTAGTAGCTTGGATGCTTATCGCCGAGTCGGAATAGCTAAGCGAGTGGCGAAACGATTCCTCCGGTTCGGCCTTGCGTCGTCTGCCGTGATCGATAAGGGGACTAGTCTAGCAGTGACGTAAACTACATATGTACTATGTATCGTAAGATCCGCAGCTCTGCTAGCAGCGAGCATTTTCTAGCGTCAAAGCGAATCCATAATTGCATTTGCATGGGCAATGAATCGGGACGACCTACTACGTTCCGCGAAATCCCTTTGCTACCCGTTTCACTTCCGTTTCCACGCCGACCGTCGCGGCACCGCTTCTTCCCCCAAAACAGAGGAGAAGCAAAAGTATAGAAACGTAGCAGTCCCTTTAATTGCAGGAAGGAAGTGGAGATCGGCAGCGCAAAATAGCGAATTACCGTCGGACGTCTCGGAGGGAGAAGAGCGCGAGATATCGATCGCTCTACGACTTGGCGACGATACGATATCTCGACCAGAGCGTCCAGCCGCAAAGCCGCAAAGCCGCAAAGCCGCAAAGCCGCAACTTTCCTTCGATTGTCTCGCACGGAGTGGAAACGTTCAACTCTTGGAAACTCTAACGCATTTTCTATCCGACGCGACGGTGGCCTATTGTTTATGGTCGGGGTTATCGCGACCTGCGCGATAAAGAGACGGCGAGGCACGAATCCCCATTAGCGTCAAGTACGTATGCAAGTACAGCGGGGCGAGACTTTGGCGCTTGACGGAGGCCAAACAGGGTCAGCTGATCGATCGGATTCACCGTGGCAGAGAGGCGGCACGAAATTCAGTCCCGCGGACGTGGCTTCGACGAATGCCTCGAATTACTTGGAACGGTGTCGCGTAACATCTCGCCGCGCCGCGCCTCTCGATCCTTGACGAATCGAAAACGAAAACGAAAACGAAAAAGGAACCAAGGTTCGAAGGGACGTCTCGCGACCGAAATGTTGTCCAAGTTGAAAAGGACTCGATCGGAGAAATGTTTGCACGCGTAACAGGCGAATCTTGAATTTTCTACCTGGATTACGTAGAGATACCGTAAGCAGGTTGACGCGGCTGGCCCCCTCCGCGATATCGATTCCGCACTCGCGCGTCGTCGCAAAACTTGGGAGATGATCGCGATCCTGTCCGCTGCCGCGCTGCCGCGCTGGCGGAACACAGGCAGGTGCGTAGGATGGGGTCAGGGGCCCGTTTTACTCGGATTCACGGACAAGGTCCGGAAAACGGTGTCACGGTTGCCTTCGAAACTGTATCGACTTTGTTCGTTGCACACGCCTTATCGTAGCGTATTCGCGTAGATAACGCGCGACGAGCAAAGATAACGCGAGAAGGTTAGCATATTTTTCCTGCGCAATACGGCCAGCAGAGTGGAAACGTTCTGAGAAACTGACGAACCACCTGGGTAGGTCGAGTTGTCTCGTTCCTACGAAACGGAGCCGCGACAAGTCGCGCCGAGCTACGCGTTGCGCGCAATTAGATAATTAGGCGACGATTCAGCAGGATGATTTAGAATTTGGCCTGGAGAGAATTTGGATGGACGGCGATGGACGGCGATGGACGGCGATGGACGGCCAGGGAGTGGCCGAGGACACGCAAGCTCGAAAACGATCGCGCTTAGTGGATCGGGGCCGCGTATTTCCGCTCCTCTTGCACGCGCCTGCTCTAACCTCGTTTCTTCTATACCTTGTATACCTTCTGTACGCGATCGTCGGGTGTGCATCGGAGGATAAGAATATCCGAATAGCGGGACAAAGTGTAGCGGGCAAAGTTTCACGGTTCTCGTTGGAAACTGAGCGGGGAACGAAAATAGAATTATCTTCCAGCTGATCGTTGCGCTGACTGGCGATACGCGTCGCGTCCGGTGCCGGTGGTATCTAGTCGAAGGCACGGTACGCTCGGCGATGTCGCTTTTAATTCGGTAAGAAAGTGGGTTTCTGGGTCAGAGAGTCGTGGGCACAGGGACACGGAGCGGACGGCTTCGCGCGACTACATACATACTCGGGGAACGACTTTCTTCCTTCTTCTTTATTCTGGCCAGTGCCGCACTCTTCTACTCGACATTTTCCCGCCAAACAATAGCTCGAGGAAAAACTTGATCTCGCTGCCTTTCGTCCCATGCGTTCCACGCGGTTCGCTGGGATTGGCACATTTTTGTCGCGAGAGCGAAAGTTTGCGCGCTTCGATGGACCCAGCCTTACGTAAATTTCACGCAATGGTATTACATATGTCCATAGCACTTTTAGCCGATGCGACACCGTGCTCGCTCGTGTACGAATCGCACCAATTCATGAAATTAGTGAACGCGAACGGGGAATGTCGAAAGGTAGCGAAAGGTAGCGAAAGGTAGCGAAAGGTAGGGTTTGGAAATTGGCGGGCTTGAAATGAACGAAGAGGCGTGTAGCTTTGCTGTGCGAGGACAGCTGCGTAGGACAGGAATGTCGTGTGTTGGGAAATGAATAGTGACGTGACTGGCGTGGATTGGCACGCTTGCCACTCTTGGCATTGAGAGAGGCGCGCGCGTGTCAACTGTGCATCGCTCGGCCTGCTTTCCCGCTTCGACCGACGACGTCGTCGTTCTGGACGACGCGACGCGACGTTGAGCAAGCGTCGTTGAACCGCGCCTCGAAACGCGACGTGCCGATCTTGCCGATCGCGTGTTGATCGAATGCTCGAAAGGATGGAAATTTCGAGCATCCGAAAAACTCGGACAAACTCTGGCTCCTGCGGAACGAAGGTCTCGACGGTTTCCAGTTGCTCGCGGCAGTCCTCGGTCGAGGTACTTCCTCCGTGGCTGGCTATTTTCGGCGTTTGAAGCGTGTCAGGGGGAAATCCGTAGCGAAACAGGAAATATCTTTCCCAATTGTACGTTTACGTGTATATAACGCATCTGCGAGGTCGTTAACAGCTTAGAGGCCGTCGGGCGACGAAGGAGACACCCCGTAGACTATCGATCGGTTTTTCGGTAGCCCCAAGGCCAGCGTGGATAGAATAGGTCCGTACCGGCCGACGAGCTTTCGAAGAAGGTCGTCGATAGGAAAGGTTCCGCATGTTTGAAATTGATCGAGGCAAGAGCCGCGATTGAGATCCCTCGCAATCAGCGGCTTCGCGAATTCGGAGCGAAACGAAACGCAACGCAACGCAACGCAACGCAACGCAACGCAACGCAACGCAACGCAACGCAACGCAGAAAAGAAAGAAGGAACCGAGACGAGCGAGAGCACGAGGTGAAAAGGGCTTTGGGATCGGCAGCAGGGTGAAGCAGGGTGAAGCAGGGTGAAGCAGGGTGAAGCAGGGTGAAGCAGGGTGAAGCAGGGTGAAGCAGGCAAGAGAGCAGCGACCAGCTGTTTCCTCGTGTGACGTCAGGCAGGTGCCACTCGAGCGTCGAAGGAAGGTGGGGACAGGATCCACTCTCTAGAGTCTAGTGGAATCCGAATCCTGCTTTCCGTCGTGCTTCCGTGCATGAACAGCTTGCTTTGAATTACGTTCGACGCTGCACTCTGTCCTCTTCGGGGGAAAAGTTTTCGTCAGGCACCTCGCCACTCCGGAGCTTCGTCTCGCCCCGCGCAATTAGCTGACCGAGCTATCCGAGCGCATTGTTTTCATTGTCCCGAGAGTGGCGATGGAAAGGCAGAAACGAGGGCCTACGAATGCATTTGAAAGTATGTACGCGTCCATATTGGCGTCCATATTGGCGTCCATATTGGCGTCCATATTGGCGTTCATATTGGCGTCCAGTTCGGATCGGTCCGTTCGAGCTATTTTAGCACCTGCTCCGCGAAACCTCGCGTTTACCCTATAATCAGCCGCGCTATTTTTCGCCGGACGCTAATTTCACTCCCGATCCTCCTTTCCGGCTCTCCTTCCCTGCAATATTGTACACCGAAATCCGGCTGAACGGGCGTCAGGCGTCAGGCGTCAGGCGTCCGCGTCAGAGTGCTCGGCGGGCAGACGCCGAGGGTGAGAGCAGAAGGTGAGGGGCAAGGCGATCCAAAAATAAGCAACGCTGCCGCCGAAAATAAAGACGGGTGCAGGAGTGCGCTTAACCGTTTCGGAGCATCGGTTTTCGACCTAATAGGAAGCCTAATAGGAAGCCTAATAGGCTGTAAACGACGACGTTTGCAGCCTTGCACGCTGGATCGAGATGCATCTACCTCTCGACCCGGTTCCGCGACGATCGATAAAGTCGCTGGAGTTGTAAAAACGCGGGCCGCGATATTTGCACCCAGCTAGCCGAGTTGGAAAGCATTGGAAAAGCTGAGAAACTATGCAGAAGGAGGCGAGTTGCGGCGAACAAGTTGGACATGCGTGTCGCAAGCGACCGGGCGCTCGGTGCTCCGCGACGTTCGACTCGAGTCGGTTACGCAATCGCAACTTTAGCGATAGCTCGATGGGATCGATCATCGACCGATTGGCTAACCGAACAATTATGCTTTCGTAACGACCAAGTCGGAGCGAACTTTCGCCTCCTTCCGTTTCTGCGAGTCGCGGAGTCGTGGCCCCCAGATCCTTCCTCGATTGGGTAAGGCGCCACGCGTCGGGACCTGTTCGCGATCGATGCACTTGGACTCTGAAATTCTCAGCCGTTCCATCCCCGAAGAGGATGAGAACGTCCCGCGGCAACTTTTCCTCGGAATCGATCTTCCCGGCCGCGGCGTCGCGCGATCGGCGCCTACATATGGCAGCACCGTCCTCCTTCCTCCGTTTTCTCCTCTGTATACTCCTCCACCTTTGCAACCTCGGCCGCTAACGAGCGGGTTTTACGCACCGTACCAAAGTAATCCGATTACCGGGCCAAGCTGGTCTTTAAAGGGCGCCCTGGAAACGGGACAAGGGCGGGAAAAAGCAGAGCTCCTTACACCCTTTCGCTCGCCGCTACTTTGCCTCCGATTCGACGCGAACCTTCGCCCGTAGCTCCGCCGAATTAGACACGCGTACCTGCGATGGAATTTCCAGCGCATCGACGCGACGCTACCTGACGAGTCGTTGGCCGATCGTTGGCCGATCGTTGGCCGATCGTTGGCCGATCGTTGGCCGATCGTTGGCCGAAATCAAAGATGCACCGGTACTGCATACTAGTACTGCATCTAGGAAGAAAAAGTAAACGCGCTTGCCAACATTGGCGAACGGTGTCACTTCGTATCGATAGATCACCGATGGAAGCGTCTGGTATCTGGACAGGATGCGCGTACAGAATTTTCAAGCGCGATGAAAATCGATCTGCCCTCCTCCTACCCTCTTCCTACCCTCGAGCGAACCGGCTGTTCACCGTTCACTGTTCGCAGATTGCCGCAAATGCCGGTCCACATGGACGCGCCGAGCAGCGCAACTGCGTGGCTGTGTGCTCCTGCAGGCCGCACGAGCCGAGGCACGGAAGCAATAGAGAAACGAATAGTCGTAAACAAAGAGGGAAGAGGGGACAGCGCCGCAGCCGCTGCAGCGGCGCGGCAGGAGGGCGAGAGACAGGTAGAATCGATGAACGAGAAGGAGCAACGTGTAACGTAACGGGGGCGAAAGAGAAGGAAGGAGCGGAAACGGCGGACGAGTAAGTTACACGCTCGCAATCGGTGGAAGAAGGAGATGAGAGACCGGGTTGCCGAGCGAACCGGCGAACCGGCGAACCGGCGAACCGGCGAACCGGCGAACCGGCGAACCGGAAGGGTAGAAAAGATACGAGGTGGTGTCGAACGAAGAACAGGGACGGTGAATGGGCCGCAAGAAAAGAGTGGACGCGTGCGATGCATTAGGAATATCGAGGAGAAGAGTGGTGACGCGTTCCGAATTTCTCGCTACCCTGCTTTGCCCGTTCCTTCGTCGGACTCTGAGGACTAGGTTCGGGACGATCCTACGGGCCTGCTCGTCCCTGAATCTTCTCGTTTGTCAACCCCGTGAAATCCTCGATTGTATCGTGCGAGGCAATTTCGGAGCACGCACTCATGGACGCAACGTTTATCGCGATCGTGTGGAACGCGACTGGAGCGCATCCTGCCGTGCGAGTAACGAGCAGCATCCGATTCCTCGGTCCTTCGCTACACACGTGCGTACGTGTGCAACGATTTCGAATGCGAAGCAACACGTATGGCCTCGAGCGCATTATCCGTGCAGCGAAGATGGAAGATCGAGAATGGCAGGGAAAACTAGGGCAAAGCTGTCCAGAGGCCCTGGAAATTTCCGAGGAAGGGCAGTAACGAGCTCGTGCCTATGCGGGGCTCGTTTTCTTCTGGCCACAGCCGGGTATGTATGTATCTCGTTGCTAGAAAATTGCGTAACGCGATTTCAACCTCTCGATCTCCCGCGGAGCGCGACTCCAAGACTCGAAGGGAGGAGAGGATTTTTGAAAAATCGGCTCGCTGTCTGGCCAAGTGCTTGCCAAGTTCTTGCCGCTCGACCGTGTGTCTCGTGAACCGACTGCCAAGCAATCGCAACATCGACCGTTCGATCCGGCGCTGCAGTCGATAGAATACGTGCCTCTGGTACGCGCTCCATTCTTTCCTTTCATCTTTACGCTCCTCACTTTTGCGTACATTTTCACTGCGCCCTGCTATCTATCGGGCAGTCCCCTTAGAAGATCTGCCAAGAGAACTGCACACATACAGTTGTGTACGGCACCCTCTCGCACTTTCGCCAAGGTATACCTAGGTATAACCCCGAGGTGTACCCCTAGGTGTACCCCTAGGTGTACCCCGGGGTGGTAGTGGTCGACAAGTTCCCGCTGGATTCTCCGATTAACATTATACATACGTATACATACGTCGAAGCGAAGAAGAACGGCGCGAACGTGAGATGTATCGTTTGGAAACACGCACGCGTTGGCCGTTGAAAATGTTCGCTTTTACTCGGTGAGAGGACGAAACGCCCGTCGCTATTACGCAGCCACGTGGCGCGGGGGAGACAGAGAGAATGACGGAGCAAGTGGGGAGTCACGAGGGCTACGCTAATGCTTTTCCCTTAATCGTTGAGAGACCGGATCGCTTTCATTTTCGTTCGGTCGATTGTCCTAGACGACGGCGACGCCGGCAATCCTCCGCGAGAATCGATCGCGCTTTGATGCGCACTCCATTTCGATCTTCTCTTGTTCGCCGACAGGAACGGCCGGTCGGCGGAGTTTGTCGTTGGAGTTTGTCGTTGGAGTTTGTCGTTGGAGTTTGTCGTTGGATCCGGCCAACGAACGAGCAGGTGCTGACGAATTGTCGAGGCACAGCCGTAGTTTGCAGAAGCTTGAGAAAAATCACGCGTACACCGTCGATGCGCGGCAAGTGGTAGCCGAACGATATTTCACGTGCGACGTTTGCAACAAAAGCGCACGGTGCATTATCGTATCGCATTACGCTACTTGGACGCGCGTGCATCTACTAAATTCCACGTATGCCATCGGGTATGTCGTACCCTTCCTGTATTCCTGTCTACCGTTAAATCGGCCGGTTCATTTAGCGCGCACTACTCTCTACGTAGGTATGGATTCGCCGCGGAAATCGTTGCTCTCGTTTCGCGGACTGCGACGGAAACAATGGCGGCGATTTTCCGACCGAGGATAAACCTGGGGAATCAGGTGCGACGCGCCGCGCCGATTAAATATAGACTTGGTATTAGCGCGTATGATTGCTCGGGCGTTGATGCGCCGCGAAAAGCCAGAGACCATAAAACGAGCCACTCGACGCTCCCCTAGTTCGTTTAACCCTACCCCCACCTCATACCCACCGTGACGCGTGAACCTCGCACCTGTTCGTCGCGACGATCAAAGGTGGGCTCGGGCCCAGTGGATTTCGTGAGAAACAAGGTGGCGATTTGGATTTCGATGGGGAAACTCGTGCGAGCGGCCTGTCGGAGAAGAGTCGTGCTCCATCTCGTGCACCGAAGGACGCGTACGCCGCCGCGCCGTACGGGTTCGAGCAGGTGATACAGAATATAGCGGGGCTAGAGGGGAGCCGTGACGTAGGGCGTAGGGGAAATGAGCGTGGAAGAATCGCGGATCGAGGCTGGGTAGATGGTCGGCTCGGCGAAGAGGTAGAAAGGGTGCACGATAGGAGGAGGACGAGGAGCGTGTCGTAGCTGCGCGACGCTCGGTCGGGTATCTCCGCATCGCGAGCCACACGATCGGTCGGAGTCGGGTAGCGTACGCGCTCAACGCTCAGTCGTGCTCCGACCTCGCTAGTGCACAATCATCGGTCGGGAGTTCTCGGGTAAGGTACCGCGCAGTGTTTTCCTCTTCCGTCGCACTTACACACGTACGCGTACACGACATCTCTCTTTCGCACCTTACCCTTTAATAACCGGACTCTCTCCGGACTCTCTCCGGACTCTCTCCGGACTCTCTCCGGACTCTCTCCGGACACGCCGAGTAAGAGGTGCGCGTACAATTATCGGCGAGTATAAAGTGTCGCGTGCGAGCCGAGATATAGGGAGATAGAGAGAGAGAGAGAGAGAGAGAGAGAGAGAGGGAGAGAGAGAGAGGAAAACTCTTTCACAACAGTAGGACGGTACAGTGCAACGATATAGCGGTACAGTGGTGTGTCGCGGCCGACGATAATAACGCGTCCAGTAAAAGTGCGATAGCAGCAGCAACGAAGGGACGCCCGGTCTAACGTGCTCCGATTAACTTCGTTCCGTTAGTCAGCCGAGTGTGTGGCAAAGCTGCGAGTGCCTGCCAGAGCAGGAAGAAAGAACAAAGAAGCGACGTCCTCTGCCAGTCGGTGGAAGCAGAGTCCCCTCCGGAGCCTCTCTTCTCTGTCTCGTCACCCCTTTCTCCGTGGATTCTCATCTCGGTGTCCTCTTGCTCCGTCCAGCTGTCCGTCGTGTTCCCCCTCTCTTCTCGTCTCAATCATCGTCGGCGTCGGCTGGACAGCTACGACGAGGACGTGCTTTCGTCTCGAGGTAAAGTGATTTTGTATTACGTCACGAAAGCTGTGTCAAGTTGAGAAACCTCCATTGACACGCGTCACCCATTTCTTCCTCTACTCGACCTCACTCCCCTCCGCAGCTGTCACTTCTTTTTCCCCTCTCGTTCCCCTCTCGTTCCCCTCTCGTTCCCCTCTCGCAGCGTCGAGTACAGCGCGTGACGATCTTGCGACAGGCAATCAACTAAGCAACTAAGCAACTAACCAATTAACCAACTAAGCAACGACCACGCGCAGTATCCTACCGTCGACGGATGGCTTTAGGGATTAAAGGCTAGGAAGCAAGGCTCGCGTAACAGAATTGTAACAGAATTTTCGACAAAAGGAAATGAAATGTTCCGCGATGTACGGGCTCGGGACGCATACGTGGACGCGGTGGTTGGAAAAATGAAGCTGTATCTGGCGTCGCGGCGTGGAAACGGTTCGATATATCGTTGCGGTCGCGGCATATCTAAATAGTCCACAGCCTTCGATTTATCACGTTCAGCGGCTACGTACTTGGGGAATGCTATTAAGCGGATTGCTTACCCGCTATCGATTTTCTGCGCTTGAAATTTTAAGTCGTTGCGTGCGATCTTGACCAATCCGAAAGCATAGATACGTATGCAAATGTATGAAAAAAATAAAAGCTCTGGCCAAATTATACGTATGAGCGTGTAATTTTGGCGTACCGATACGATCGATAGACCGAGGGTCCCATTTTCGAGGCCGATACATAGTTTGACGATCACGAGGAAATATAAATACGGTAGACTAGAAACGAGGGGAGAGGACGGTTTCTCGAGGCAACCCTCCTCGATGGAAGGCCAACTGTTTCTGCACCCCGCTACGAGTAGGAACAGCCTCGTCCCCAATCATTTTTCTTCCTCACTTTTCTTTCTTCACGTTCGAGGACGGGCCCGAAAAATGGCCGACGAATTTGCCGCTTTCCTGCTAACGCAGAAACCAGCGGACGTTAATTGTTTGTTTATTCGATGCGGGTTGCGGGTTGCGGGTTGCGGGATGCGGGATGCGCGATGCGCAAGGAATGATTTAGCAGTTTGAGGAATCTTTTCGTGCGGTTCGAAGCGTGCCGCGGCGAACTTGAACCCCGGTTTAAACTCCCCGACGATATACGAGAGATATACGTAAGCATACATATGTATGTACTTACACATATGCATATTTACAATACCTGTTCGGAGTACTCTCCAAGGGTTACGCGACGCATCTGTTCCGGCTAGTAGACTCACGCGAGCTCCGAGGCGCGCGAGGGGATCTAGAGTCTAAAGAACGCGTTGCAACGGTATATACAGGGTACATATTATGGATCCCGCATACCAGATATCCGTTTAATCTTCTGCAAGCGATTGCAAAAGAAGCAAAGAACAATGGCCTGGCCTCGTCCAATTAGGGAGACGAAAATGTCGTTTGAACGCGACGACTTTCGTCAACGTAGAAATATGCATGCACGACTCCTTTGCGCAGCTCGCGATAATAGCAACGGCATTTCGGAGCACGTGGAGCGTCGAATTCCTTTTAATCTGCGGGCGAGAAATTGCGATCGTGGCACCTCGAAACTCGTGCACCGTTCGCCGCATGAGAAAATCTCTGCGTCGCGTCGGTTGCTTGTACTAGAAGGTAGAGGACGTTTTGTACAATCGCGCAGCCCTGTCAGTGGGGTGGAAAGTAGAAAGAGTTGGTCCGGCAACGCTATCGCGATTAGCTCTACGAAATATGTAGTCGATAAAAAGAGAAAAAAAAGTGGCAACTGCCTCGCGTGTCGACTCGGGATACAAGCTTGCACTTTTATCGCGATCGATACGTTTTTCCTTCCACCGTGCGACGTTTCACGCTTTCTAGGCAATCGAGAAAACGATCGAACGGTGCACACTGCACAGGTTGCAACTATTGCAAGCTACGTTCCTGCCGCGGCGCCTTGTCCGGTCGCGAGGAGTATACGTTTCTCGGACTTGCGAGGAGCGCGAAGAAACGAGAACCCGTTAGAAACTGTTCGATCCTCTTGTTGCAATGGCAAGAACGTCGCAAACGATCGTAGATACTCGCCGCTGCCGCTAGAACATAATATATAAGCTTCCCCGTGCTTGCTTGCGTGCGTGCACTGCTATATGTCTGTATCGTGTACCCCTTTCGAGTCGATCCGAGTCGGTCCGAGTCGGTCCGAGTAGTACGTACGTATGTACGTACATACTTGGCAAGCGCGTCGAAAGAAGAACGATGGCAGCGTGAAAGTAAAGAAAGTGGGCCGCTCGAAGTAGCGCTGAATCCGGTACAGCGCGCTGCAGCAAACGTCGCGTCGCCCTCCCTTTTCCACCATCCGTTCGACCGATTCCGCTCGGCTAATCAGCCTGAACTACGTTTCCCTCTGGCAATCTTGTTCATAGGGAATCGGCCATCCTGTCTATCGCTTTAAAAATCGATTTTCTCGCCCCGCTCGAAGCGTTTCGACGCGAGAACACGCAAACGTAGGAAACTCGTTGGGGATTTTTGTGAAACTTCGGTAAGCAATACGCGCGGCGGATCGCGAGCTGAAGAAACTCGTGGCAATTTCTTGCGGACTCCTATCGATTACCGATCGTGCTCGGTTCCCCGACGAAACACCCCGCGAAATATCAATTCGGACCGTAGATCGCAGCTAGAAAGTTGTGTCGTCGAGGTGACTGTCGGAAAAAGCTGGACCGTGGCCAATATCGGCGAGCACGGTTCGACTAAAGTCGCGCGCGTTCGGATTATCGGACGATATTATCGATTCGACCCGACAACAACATTGGAGGCAATGCCGCGCAATTAAAATATCGACGCGGGTCACCGTCGATTCGCATTTCCACTCATCCCGTCTCACGGACATTCTGGCCGTTTGGAAGCGGCGCAACGTCTTCCCTGTAGAAAATTATCACTTGCCGCGCGGGCAGCAGGCATAATTGTCGCGGTGCGAGGTGGATCGTACGCTTTCGGGACTCTCGCGAAAGATCTAAGGCAAAATGCATTTCCTACTAATCGTGGCAAACTGTACAGACTGTTACTCATCGAACGAGCAAGCAGCGAGGAAACAACCAACTGGAAGTGGTATCGCGATTGCGCGACGCGTGAAATGTTTTAGCAGCGGTGCAGCGGTGCAACGGTGCAGCGCGCCGTACCTGGCTTCTCTCTTGAAAGAAAATCGTCGGGGAATGGATTAGTTGGCACGATTCCACTATCGGATGGCTTCTCGAGAATCGCCAAGATCATTTTCTACTCCCAAGCTATGCGCGACGAAATAATACTATGACTTTGTCTTGTACTCGGAGTACTGGAGAATTTGCGTCGCACGAGTATCCATATACATGTATAGTACATACTACGACCATTCCCATACCTATGTGGAATACGTAGCCATTTTTACGATCGAGTTCCCGCGCGTACTTTGCTCCTGCGATGTCGAGCCCTTTTTTCTATTAAAAAGGATACCGGAAAACTGTTGCACTTAATTATAAAATGCTAGGATTTGCTGCTCCGAAATAATCGCGTCGATTAATCGATTCGACGGTTTTTCATTCGCGACCGTAAGTTTCGGGCGAAAAGCAATATCGGTTAATTCGCAATCGAACTCGCAGGAAATTACATTCGACGCAGATATGTTGGCGAGGTGCTCTCCAACTATGTATGTACATATGCATGTATGAATGTGGATACACGAATCGACTGAAACGGTCGGCTCGAGCTGCTCGAGCTGCTCGTTCTTTCCACCTGTCCGACAGTTTTTTCCAAAGCCCATTTTCACCTAGCTTTCATCCCTTCTTCGCCGACTGTGTAATTCGCACAGTTTTCGCATCGACGCTGTTGAAAGGTTAACGGGAAATTAAACTCTGTTGCGTCGCTATTAAAATCCGATCTCTCGGTACTCGAACGCGATGCGTCGAAACGCGCAATCGGTCCTCTCATTTCGAAGTTGCGCGCACAAAAGACGAACGGAGGAAAGCTGCGGGTTTCTTCTGCCCTTTCGAAATCTAGAAAAATGTCCCAAGGATACTCCTTCTTGGACGTAGACCTGTTTTCTTTTACGCGAGCACGCAGGTACCGCGCGTATCGCGGGGATTTCCTTTTCTTCGATTCGGGGATACATATGTACATAATGTGTAGGCGAACACGTGCGTACGCGATGGGGCGGACGGGGTTAACAACCGGCATTTACAAGTACGTGCATGCACGCATACAGAGGGAATGAGTTTCGAGCGACGACGAGTACAGATTAGGTTTCGAACGGCAATCGAAATTTCACGAGGGCCACTGGGGGCCACTGGGGGCCCTGGGCGGAACTCCCACAATCACTGACCTTCCGCGACCCGACTGTGGACGTGCAACCACCATTGTTGCGCGCAATCCGCGCATCAATTAGCCGATCAATCGCCACCGACTTTCCCTGCAACCTGTGCGTACCCTTTTAATACAGTTAGTCGCGCTACAAAGTACATATTGCACTCTATAGAAATAAATGAAAGCAGATTATTTTGCACCGTGGCAACGCTGAACGCGTTGCCGCCCTGGAGATTTGCTCGCGACACAGATTCCATCGGCTATCGACAAACTCGAGGACCGGGGATCGCCGAACCACCCGATATCCCTGCGATGCGAAGCATCCCTCGCGACCGCAGAAATTCAAAGGAAGCCGAAAGCTAGCGGCGTGCGCTCAGCGAAACGCGTGCACGTTCATTCGGCACGCGTTTTTTTCTTCGGTCGCATCGGCGCGGATGCAAATGTCCATTGTGCTACTATAATTGCTAATGCGTCCACTACATCACGCTGATATGTACACGCGATACAAGCGTGAATCAGGGAAATCCTGTTGGCGCTAACGTCATTAGCGTCGTGTTTGCCGCGAAAACGCGCGGATACTTATTTCCCGACCGCGAATCACCGTCGCTTCCTAAACGTACATATGTATACCTGCTTGGTACATACATGTATATATTGCGACACGGCAAGGCAGTACCTTTTGCGTCCCGCTCTTAAAGCGGAGCCATGTGATGTTGAATCGTCTGAAATTTCGCTTCCGATTGAGGAAACGCGTGCAATTCGATGCATTCCTCGTTTCACCATCTATTTCGTTCGTGAAAGCTACCGCGCTGTGTGTTTAGTGTTTATCCATCTCGTTCCTAACGCAACGGATCGTGAATGGGCCGGATGGGTCGTATTGTCCGAATGAGTATCGTCCTTGGGCGTATCAAGTTTCTTACGATCCGCTAGCAAGCTCGATCTCGAAACTTTCGTATATTCTCGTCGCGACAATGATCCTGCAAGGGTCGTGCATTCGCCTCCGAACCACAGCGATTCGCTAACCCCGATAATTGTCCCGACAAACACACGGGCATCGAGGCAGCAAGGAGAGTGAGGCGTCTTCGAACCAGATGCTGGACTACTTGCCCGAAACTTTTAATAATACACAAGAAAAGAACGTTACGAAGCTACTAAAAGATACAACCAGTCACCTGTGCTGCTTCGGACCAATCGTCCTACGGCATGATTGGGGACCGGAGGAAACAAAACGCATGCGACTCGATACATCGTCGATTGCAAACATAGAGCAAGTATACATATACTCCAGGAGGTCGCCGAGGCAGCTGAATTGAACTTATTGTCAGCCGCGAGGAAGCGTGCAGACTCTATGCTCCTGCGCATTCCCGCCAGTCATAGTCGCGTTCCCGCCATTTCAGTTCCCGCTCATTTCATACTCGATGCAAGCGAAAGAGACGCCATGAAACAGACTCCAACTGAAATTAGAGATACAAGTATTAAGAACCGTCAATATTATAATAATATTAGGCTAGAAACTGCAGAATATATTGCAAGATAATGGAATTTCGGGCTGAAATATATCTATACGTAAAAGTAATGTTAGATAGATTCCACTTACTACGCAATGCTTTCTCACGTTCTACTAAAATATCACATACTATTAAGAAAAAACACAGAACAAACAGAACTCACCGGAGACGGGAAATGAGAAGAAATGATATAATAGTTTGCCTTTAGGAATATGTTAGATTATACTAGTATTTCTCTTGCCTTAACTTTATTTAATTTACAATTCCTACCGTGGTGAATGTCCGGATGATTCAACTGATCACTGTTCGTGAGCGGAGGACGCTCGAATCAGTGGCAGTCGCTTTGGCCCACAAAAGTCCATAAGGTGATTTGTCTATTCATGCATGTATCTCGTCTGTGCTACTGCATACTGGAATACTCGACATGCCACGATCACCTGCCACGTATCCGGTACGTACGTATATATACAATATATACGTGAAACTGCAGACTGTTGGTGCTCCTCCCGTATTTATCATTCGTGTTTGCTTAATGGATTCTTTATGCATTTAATATTGAGCTTTCGTGGCGTGAATTTGGGAAACTAGGCAACTGCAAATCGCAGCTCGATATTAAAATGAGCGCAAGGAATCGCCTCCATTCCCCGATCGGATGTCTCATTTCCGTCGCATCGATCGTATCGAGGAAGAATTGCAAAATGAGCGAGGCGAGTGCGTTGCATTGCGTTGCATTGCGTTGCGGCACAATCGCGATCGTGTGCGCTGCACAAGGTGTTTAGGGGAAGAAGGGTTAGCCGACAATCGGCGACACGAGCCGATCCATCCCCGCCGCATTGCCGACCGATCTCTGCCGTTTCTTTAGAAAAGTGGTAGGGTATAAACTGGTGGGGATACCATCTGCTCTTACAATTAGCTCTTAGTGCGATTGCCGTGTATTGTGTATCGATGTGGCTTTATGGAGCGCGGCAGGTTGCAGCCAACAAAGTAAGCTTGCAGTCGTTAATGTCCCTACCGTGTAAAACTCGAGGCCGTTTGAATATTGCGCTGTGTTTCATGCGACATTCACAAACTTCGGACCAAGCGATTCGACGGGCGAGAAATGCGTTTTGTCGTTTGGCCGATTTTATTCGATTAAACGAACCCAAATGGATTCCAACTACATATTAATGGACATCCTTAAACTAATACATATTCCATTTAAAGACGTTAATCGTAGAGGCGCAGAGTGGTTCAGCCGGACTGCGATAAAACCACATTTACCAACATTTCGATGGAGTTGGATAACAAGATAAAGTGATGATCATTTAGAATTTAGAGTGTATTTTGCGTTCTCGTATGTACGAGTGTGGGGTGTATGCACGATGGCTACAAAATTTCGTCCTTTCTCGTCACATTTTTTTACCAGTTCAATCTTTCAACCTGTTGCGCCGTGCATACTCCTTCTCCTTTTATTTTATTCCGAGTGGATAATGGGGCGAATATGGTTTCGTAATATCGAAAGTGACAAGTGAACGCAGATATTATTGTCGGTGTTGCGCGGTGCGATTGTTGTGCGATACGCGAAACAGCTACATTGCATGTATTTTTCGATGAAACATCGATCTTTATTGAGAAGGAAGATTCGCGGTACCGATCAATGCAAGATCGGTGGAAAAGCAAAGTGCTTGATGGCCCGCCTACAACTAATAAACTTGACAGACGCATCACTGGGTCGATTTAATTTTACGTAAGACTCGCTTGCTCTACTCTGACAATGAGCGTTGTACGCTACATAATACATAGTAGTGATAACTATGTAATAACGGACTCTAGTCGCCTCTTAATATTTAATTATATTATTTCAGCGTTAGGGTCGTCATTGCCCAAAGCATCGATAGCGAAGCATTTTTTAGATCCGTGTCATCGAGTATAGTCCTTGGTATAGCTTACGACTTACGAGAAAGTGGGTCTTCTAGCAAGAACCTAATTGGTTGCCGTTAGGAAACATACTTTCACGGCGGAATTACGTGAGTTTCTGGCAAACTAGTGAAATGTTACAGCTTAGATGAGTACCAATGGAAATCATTTTCACTCGTATAAATTTTCCTATACACACTACTATGTATAGTAGCGCTTAGAAAATACAGAATCGATATTTCCTTGATTCTATGTAACGTATTTAGACGGTTCCGGTTTAGCGTATTTACGTAAATAGATAATTTATGAAAGCAGTATGTATGTAGTCGTTGTCAAGTGGCGCGGAATTGGAGAGCAAAGCGAGTACACAATTCTTTTCCGGTCTATTTTAAGATAGTAGCGCTCGTAAAACCTCCGCGGTTTTGTACCGCGCTTCTTGCTGATAAGATGTCGCTGGAGTTGGTCGTGGCTTATTTTCGTGGCACGCGATAAATTCCTTAACAATCGTTTATAGTATATAGTTTATACTTTGTAAGTTAATTCTTTATAGGGACAAAGTGTTTCTAAATGTCAATCTTTTTTGCTTCTACGATGTCTTCGCTTATCGCAATTCCCGGCGAAAGTTGTCCGAATTGTCACGGCCTATTTAGTACTTGCGCGTGCAATTTATACGGTGCTTTGTATCTACGCTTTTTTTTCTTTTGCCAATGGGTATGGAAGTTTTACACTTATTTCGCGTTAGAGTCTAAAAAAACACGACCGATGCGAGGTCCATCATAGCTGGAAAGACAGAAAAGTTGTAACCTTGGTGGAAAAGCGAACTTTCCATCAGCCTCGATCTTGAAGAATCTTTGTCTTTCGTCCGCTCTATCTCAAGCGTATATCTTTATTTAGAAAGAATATCGTGGCATGCGCAATAATGCGCATCCTTCGCGCACAGCTGCTTCTCGCATCACGATCCTTTCATTAGCGCAAACATCCATTTTCGAGGTACGTACGTAGAAAGCAAGTTTGTCGCTTAAAATGTTGATTCCACTGGTAATATGAAATTTGTATTATTGAACCGCAAGATTGTGGCTCTTTTAGTCGTTATCTGTTGTTCCGTTTGCGTTATCGGCCGCACACTGGGGAGGAGCGAAGCATAAGACACGATGGAAGCACATTAATTCGGATAAAATTCAGAACGACGTCGATGGGTGACGCTTGGAAAAAGAAACTCGCCCGTTTCATTATTCGCGTCGAGTAAAAGTACTCGGGTTGGCTGGCGCAATTAACGAGCTCCACCAGCAATTCTCTCTAGACTACCGTTCTTTTCTACCTGGACACGTTCAAACAGACGTATGGTTGCTTAGCTGTTCGCTATCGCGCAAATGTTGATATGTATCTCGTTTGAAGTGTTCGAATGAAAATATAGCGACGGCCACTCTTGCATAACGTTGTCAATGACGCTCTATCGTAAAACCTATGAACGTGCATTAAATTGTTTATTACGCCGCGAACCCACTGTACAAAATTTCCCAAAAATCAAAGAATTCAAAAAGAAAGTAAAAAGAAGATAGACAATTCTTTCTCCTTTGTACGGTTTCTTTGTGTAAAAAGAGAAAGTGTTAGAATCTTCCTCATTGCCGACGTACGCGCGCGCGAGAGTGAGGCAAACGGTGTATGCATATGCATAGCGTGTAAGCAGCCCCGAGTGGGGACATATACGCGCATGCGCGAGTAGTACACACAGCCAATCGTGACGTCATGGAACACCGAGATAACACTTTTATCGCCGCGGACCTGTCATCGTCGTCGTCGTCGTCGTCGTCGTCGTCGTCGTTGTCGTTGTCGTCGTCGTTGTCGTCGTTGTTGCGTTGTCGTGTTGTCGTTGGCGTGTCGTACGTACGTACGCACGTACGCACGTATTACGCGTGACGCACAGTCGCGCAGTTCAGTTTGAGACGTCGAACGAGTATCACGCGTAGTACTGGCTCCGTTTTGTCGACCATTGCGCGAGTTCAAACACGACGCAAATGTTTCAGTGCGAACCAGAATATCGTGACGTGTTGTGACATATTCGTCGAGAGGCCACGGATACCTACCGTAGTCGAGAACTACTGTTGGAGTGGATTTTTGCTTTTCTATACTCGTGTCTCGCAGAGAAGCGTGGCAAGTGTAACGAGCGTACGAGCGGCGTTACAATTCGGCATAGCTCGAAACTTAGTGAGTTCTAACCCCCAACTTGCTTACAATTTTCTTAAATAGTGTATCTCGCTTTCCCTTTTCACGTCCCACAGAGATTGTTTTTTTTTCTTTATTCTTTATCAAAGTGCTAGTGCGCCACTTTGGTGAATACCATTGATTTTCATTGCGACCTTTTGGTAATCTCTCAGCAATATTCCTGAAAATTCTCATTTTTACGAGTCGTACAGCAACATAGTGGAAACGAGCGTGAAACTGAGCACTGTGGAACGTAAGCTACGACGAAGCTTTTGTTCCAATTGCAAATATGTACATTTATTCCGGTTCAATGCAAACGTCATATGAGGTGTGAAAAAGTGCCCTATGAAAACAGTGGCCATAGTTATCGCTATCGGTAAAACAGATTCGCTGAAATCTAGCAGCAAATTAATTAAATTAAAATCAACCGTAGTTATCTTCCCAGTTCAATTGCGTCACGATCTTTCACGGTAATGGAAAAATACTCGTCACTCACTCGCAACAATACGCGTAAACGATCCGAAACGAGAGATAAGTATCGCGTTTTAAGCTATGGAGTAGCAACGTCGATGTACACGCCCGGTTCAGTGTCCGCATTTATTTATAAGCGTGCAAAAGTACCTCTGTGATTTCTTTTTTTGCCGCACATTCCTTTCAAGGCCCCTGCAAGGAACGAACAGCAATGATGTTCGACCGGGTTGTTCCTGTGCACCGACCGCTTTCTACTTTATACGATTCAATATGGACCTTCGTGAAACTTCTTTTCTTATTTATGCACTGTCTTTGAATCCTATTGGTAGTAGACGATAAAAAGGATTCATTTGTGTTATTGCGCGTACATATGTATATCTTTTGCTTTCCCTTTATAAGTTTGGGCATTGAAAGACTTATTGACGAAAAGTACTATCCGACAAGAGCGAATAGAAATTCTCAAAGGGTTAAGAATATCCGTGTACCGAAATGACGCGATTAAATGAATCTAATTCTGGCCGAGGTCGAAGCTTCGGTTAATTGCCAAACACTGCGCTACAGTGATGCAAGATTAGGTGAAATGGTATCGAAGTGACCAAGTTTTTCAAACGACCCTCTTAGAATTGAGGAGCATTACCCCATTGAAATTACAGCTGGAAGTAATCGCTACATCATTATTTCGATTGAGATCTACAATAGAAAGCTGGACAATGTAGATGGAATTTCAACATTTTCCCATTTTCCTCATTTTTCACATTGTTCTATTAGATTGATAGGAATACTTGTATTAATCGAAAATCATTTTTATTCGCATTTGATTCGCATTTGATTCGCATTTGATTCGCTTGCATCGTGTAAAGTGTACAGTAATCTCGATCGTGCCTACAGTTACATTGTTTCAAATAACTGTACCGGAGAAAAATGACGGGGGAGCGAATAGAGAAGGTATAATGTGCGAGGGAATAGAGGAGCTGACTACGTACGGCATGTGTATGGAGTATAGATACATGCAAGTAAAGTTATGGGTAAGAGAAGGGAGAGGACGACGCGCACGAGTCAGCGACTCCAAAGCAGACTTTACAGGTTAGGTAACGTGTATCCATGG